>JACGAQ010001185.1:0-68064 GCA_014119065.1 Orius insidiosus | reverse complement strand
CACTCCAAACTGAGCTGCCTTGGCATCTCTTCTAAGTTTATTAGGACCATAATGAATCTTTATAGTAATGCTGTGGTCCGGATACGCACCAATGAGGGTTGACTCCCAAATATGATGTCTCTGAAGGAGTCCTTCAAGGAGAAACTCTCAGTCCCGACCTTTTCAATATCTTCTTAAGCGACCTAGAAAGTTTCCTAATGAAGGAGGGATGTAAGACAGTTATAGACTCCTCTTCTGGCATTATGTCTTGCCTATGCGGATGACCTCGTGCTCTTCGCCGACACCCGATTTGAGCTCCAAAAAAAACTATCCTCATTGCAAAAGTACTGCCTCAATAATAAGCTAACTATCAACATCAATAAAACCAAAATCATGGTTTTTAGTAGAGGGGGCGGAGTAAGGGGTATTCATTCTGGCTGGGCGACCAAGAAGTGGAAATTGTTAAGTCATACAATATCTAGGCGTTCTTTTCTCCTCATCTGGGTTCTCCAATGCGGCCAACGATATGGTCAAAAGGCCCAAAATGCCACCAGTTCAGTCTTGCACCTCTTGGCTAACTCGAAATGCCATTCATGGGAATCCAATTCGCCTCTTTGATTCCATAATAGCGAGTACTCTCCTTTACTGCTCTCCGGTGTGGTCGCTCCGATATTTAAACGACGTCGAGGTCGTCCAAACTAGGTTTTACAAAAGGCTTCTTAACCTCCCGAAATCTACCCCTAGCTATGCTGTTAGGCTTGAAACGGGGTCATCCCATCTTTTTATTAGAATTATTAAATACAGCATTATATGGCTTTGCAAATTCTCAAAATGCCAAAAGACCGCCTCCCCCGTCTTGCCTACGACCGTCAGTACGCTCTTGACATGAGCGTACCTCGTCCCTGAACTACAACTGGGTCTCTCAAATCAAAAAAATCTTCGTCGATTATGGTTCTGAAATCTGGAACTCGCAGGACCCCAATCTTTTTGCCCTTAAAATTGAAACGATCACAGAGGCGATCCAGAAGACTGCATATCTTGCTGACCTAGAAGCTCGCTCCAATACAAGATACTGTCCTTTATATAATCCCTTTCCCTTGTCCCTAATTCCGTTCAGCCATACCTCCTCAAAAAAATTTCCATCCACATCGTCCGAGTTCAGGCTCAGGTCAGGCTCTCCAATGTTCGCCAAATCTTTTTGAAACTAAATGGTGACAAGTATACATGGGACCCGAATGAAATTTGCACGATTTGTAACATGAAAAGTAAGGAAGATTTGTCACACGTTCTCTTTTATTGCAGTGCTTACACCTTTTTACGTCCTCCAAATTTTATTGGTGAATTATCCTCCTTCCTCTCAGATGCTAACGGGGCAGATCACCAATTGTTCAAGTTTCTGAGATCGGCTATGCTTGTTAGATCTTTTATAACGTCGGAATCTAGTATTGATTAATCGCTTATGAACGTTTCCACCTTGTCTCTATGAATTTATAGTCAATCTTCAACTTTATTTTCTCGAATGGTTACTGTATTTTATTTTCTTCTCTTCTGTTCTTCGAATTGACAGAGTTTTTTTTTTTTTTTTTTTTTTTTTCTTTTTTGCTTCTCAAGAAAGCTCTTTCATTTTTTTTCAATTGTCTAACTTATCTAATTTTTCACTCATGTAAATATATCACTCATACCATCCAAACACTATTGTACAGGGGAAGATCCCTAAAAACAATAAAAACTATTCTATTCTATTCTATTCTATTCTAATAGGTCTTCTTGGCCACTAAACAGTCGTTAGATCTTCTTATTGGAAGCTAAACAGTCGTTAAGTCTTTTTGGCAGCTAAATTGCAGTTAAAAGGTCTTCTTGGCCACTAAACAGTCGTTAGGTCTTCTTATGGCAGTTAAATTGCCAATAATAGGTCTTCTTGGCCACTAAACAGTCGTTAGGTCTTCTTATTGGCAGCTAAACAGTCGTTAAGTCATCTTTTTGGCAGCTAAATTGCCGTTAAAAGGTCTTCTTGGCCACTAAACATCCGTTAAGACGTCTTTTTGGCAGTTAAATTGCCAATAATAGGTCTTCTTGGCCACTAAACAGTCGTTAGGTCTTCTTATTGGCAGCTAAACAGACGTTAAGTCATCTTTTTGGCAGCTAAATTGCCGTTAAAAGGTCTTCTTGGCCACTAAACATCCGTTAAGACGTCTTTTTGGCAGTTAAATTGCCAATAATAGGTCTTCTTGGCCACTAAACAGTCGTTAGGTCTTCTTATTGGAAGCTAAACAGTCGTTAAGTCATCGTTTTGGCAGCTAAATTGCCGTTAAAAGGTCTTCTTGGCCACTAAACATCCGTTAAGACGTATTTTTGGCAGTTAAATTGCCAATAATAGGTCTTCTTGGCCACTAAACAGTCGTTAGGTCTTCTTATTGGCAGCTAAACAGTCGTCGAGTCATCTTTTTGGCAGCTAAATTGCCGTTAAAAGGTCTTCTTGGTCACTAAACATCCGTTAAGACGTCTTTTTGGCAGTTAAATTGCCAATAATAGGTCTTCTTGGCCACTAAACAGTCGTTAGGTCCTCTTATTGGAAGCTAAACAGTCGTTAAGTCATCGTTTTGGCAGCTAAATTGCAGTTAAAAGGTCTTCTTGGCCACTAAACAGTCGTTAGGTCTTCTTATTGGAAGCTAAACAGTCGTTAAGTCATCTTTTTGGCAGCTAAATTGCCGTTAAAAGGTCTTCTTGGCCACTAAACAGTCGTTAGGTCTTCTTATTGGAAGCTAAACAGTCGTTAAGTCATCGTTTTGGCAGCTAAATTGCAGTTAAAAGGTCTTCTTGGCCACTAAACAGTCGTTAGGTCTTCTTATTGGAAGCTAAACAGTCGTTAAGTCATTTTTTTGGCAGCTAAATTGCCGTTAAAAGGTCTTCTTGGCCACTAAACAGTCGTTAGGTCTTCTTATTGGAAGCTAAACAGTCGTTAAGTCATCGTTTTGGCAGCTAAATTGCCGTTAAAAGGTCTTCTTGGCCACTAAACATCCGTTAAGACGTCTTTTTGGCAGTTAAATTGCCAATAATAGGTCTTCTTGGCCACTAAACAGTCGTTAGGTCTTCTTATTGGAAGCTAAACAGTCGTTAAGTCATCGTTTTGGCAGCTAAATTGCCGTTAAAAGGTCTTCTTGGCCACTAAACATCCGTTAAGACGTATTTTTGGCAGTTAAATTGCCAATAATAGGTCTTCTTGGCCACTAAACAGTCGTTAGGTCTTCTTATTGGCAGCTAAACAGTCGTCGAGTCATCTTTTTGGCAGCTAAATTGCCGTTAAAAGGTCTTCTTGGTCACTAAACATCCGTTAAGACGTCTTTTTGGCAGTTAAATTGCCAATAATAGGTCTTCTTGGCCACTAAACAGTCGTTAGGTCCTCTTATTGGAAGCTAAACAGTCGTTAAGTCATCGTTTTGGCAGCTAAATTGCAGTTAAAAGGTCTTCTTGGCCACTAAACAGTCGTTAGGTCTTCTTATTGGAAGCTAAACAGTCGTTAAGTCATCTTTTTGGCAGCTAAATTGCCGTTAAAAGGTCTTCTTGGCCACTAAACAGTCGTTAGGTCTTCTTATTGGCAGCTAAACAGTCGTTAAGTCATCTTTTTGGCAGCTAAATTGCAGTTAAAAGGTCTTCTCGCGTTAATTCTAACACAGGCATTTTTCCAAGGTTTTCAGGAGGGTAAAAATACTGAATAATTTCGCATTGGAATCAATGCATCACCTGTTGGCTAAATCGAGAACTACGCGTTTTCTGTTGGTAGTAGGGTTAAATTACCAACGGAATTCGATTCACCATAAATATACCATCAGAAACAATGACAAACTCGTCATTGATAAGAAAATGAGATAGCCGGTGTTAGAACTAACGCGAAGAATTTTTTCTTCTGAAGTTTTCCCCCAAACTGATGGGTTTTTAAAGTTTTCTTTATGATCGTTTTGGAGAAACAACCGGAATAAAATGAAGCTAAAACCGAAATATCAAGTTTTTGAATTTGCTCCCAATTTGCAAAAAATTGGCTTTGGTTAGGAAAATTTTTTTTTTTAGCTTTTAGCGTTATTAAACACTCCTAAATTTAAGTACAAACTCGTTTTTTCGAATATTATTGTTATAATCATAAAAACAATGATTTGAAAATGACTTTATGTATAGAGAGGTCCTGGTTTGAAAGTATCTTCCCATAGGAGAAAAAGAATTTAAATTAGCCAATTTAACCCTCTCTTTAAAAATTAAAACGATGATTAGAGTTTTGGAATGGGGATAGAAAAGTGCATTTTTCACCCGAAAACCGTTTGTTTAGAGCCGTTTTGGCAATAACGGCCGGTTTTCGCGGACAGTGGAACGTCAACGACTCCCACGATTATTTACAACCGCTAAAAGCCTCCACAAAATTTACGATCTTGTCCCGCAGTTTATTAAGCGAAGAATTTTCGCTTTTCCCGATGGTTATTTTAGAGAAGATACCGCCGGAAAAAGGGAGGTCGTTTACTTTTATTGTTGAGCATCTTTTTTTTCCTTTCTCTAACCCTTCGCGTTTTGTTGAATCTTCCGGACGTTTAACTGAGTGCCCCCTGGACATCATCAAGTTGAAAAAACAATGACGCAACGTTGTATACAGGGTGTTCGGAAACACATGGCAAGCGTCTGGGAGAGCGTTAAAAAGTGGTTTTACGAAAAAAAGTTAAATGTAAACCCCCTTAATTTAAATCAAAGAATTTGATGGTGTAGTTTAAAATCCGCCTGGATATACAGGGTGTCCCAGACACAACCTAACTTCGTTATTTCAAATAAGAACCCCTATTTTTTATTTCAGATTCGTAATCTACGCAAAATTTCAAGTAGATTTGAGTACTCATATGACAATTTTGGACAACTTTTAAAAAATGTCAAAATTTAGCGTTTTTTGCGCTAAAATCCGTTAAAATTGACCTAGGAGACTCGTTTTTTTTTAATTCCACTTATTTTTTCCCGAAGAATCCAACTGTCTCAAATTTGAGCATCTTCGCATTCTGCATCACGAGATTTCGTCGCTAATGGCCTTTTTCAAGTTTAACTCCAAATTCCATACTTCAAAAATGGAAATTAGCGATTTGTTGACGGAATTTTAATTTTTGATGCATAAACACAAAAGACGCTGTAGCTCTTTCAAAATTTGTGGTCCGAAAGAAAAATTCCTTTCAACAAGTGCTAATTTTCATTTCTGAACTAAAAATTTGGGTTCTAACTTGAAAAAAGGCCATTAGCGACGAAATCTCGTGATGCTGAATGCGAAGATGCTCAAATTTGAGACAGTTGGATTCTTCGGGAAAAAATAAGTGGAATTAAAAAAAAAACGAGTCTCCTAGGTCAATTTTAACGGATTTTAGCGCAAAAAACGCTAAATTTTGACATTTTTTAAAAGTTGTCCAAAATTGTCATATGAGTACTCAAATCTACTTGAAATTTTGCGTAGATTACGAATCTGAAATAAAAAATAGGGGTTCTTATTTGAAATAACGAAGTTAGGTTGTGTCTGGGACACCCTGTATATCCAGGCGGATTTTAAACTACACCATCAAATTCTTTGATTTAAATTAAGGGGGGTTTACATTTATCTTTTTTTCGTAAAACCACTTTTTAACGCTCTCCCAGACGCTTGCCATGTGTTTCCGGACACCCTGTATAAGGTGAAAAAATCTCGTGTCAAGGGAAGAGTTGGCAAATTAATCAAGAATTTCGTGCCGCCCCTTTTTTTTTCCCTTTTCAATCTCACCTCTCCTTCATTACCTGTTGATAATTAGTTTCTTAAGTTTCCACTCTTTCAACCCCGATGTTTTCTCCCTTTACACCTTTTGTCATCATCCAAGTCAATTTTACACGAATTATGAACTTTTAATTTGAAACTGTGAAATTAGAAAGTGAAAAAAAAAAGTTTTTAATTGAAAAAAGAATTTTTTTCTTTAGATTTTCGATATTCCCCTACCCCAGACACTCTTAATAGAAGTAGATAAAAAAAATTCTTTTGTATATTTCTTAGGAGAGAAGAGTGGTGTCAACCAAGAGAAGTATTTAAATAATGCAAAGTGGTGCAGTTCTGGGAGAGACGGGGAGGAACTCTCCAGCCATTAAAAGAGCTCTAGAGCTCGACCCATTAAAATTTGCCTCCCCGACTTCTCTTTTTTTTTTCTCCGCCACCCCACCCAGTTTTCATGACAAGCTTGAAACGGACCCCTGGGAAAATGCGGATTATGGGCGGGTGGAGGGAAACGAGGAGTAATAATTATACCAAAAAGGGGTAGAAGACTTTTTTTTTCTTCTTTTTTACTTAAAGGAATCGTCATCGATTTAATAAGGGCTCTGGGGCTCATCTACGTCCGGAAGTTTGGGGACGAAAGAAAAATTTCCGCCTTCTTTAAAACAGATCAAACTTTTAAAAAAGAAAACTTCACTTAATTAATAATTCTCAATAAGTTCATTAAATATTTTATGTATTTTTCCAGATAAATCGATAGCCTCCGCTGATTAACCACCATCTGCTCTGTCAAAAAGCGATTTTTTCAACTGAAAAAAGGTTTTTTCTACAATATTAGGTGTACAAAATGAAACTCAGCCACAAAGTAAATTTGAATTTTGTAGATTTTAGCCGAGTTTCAGTTTGTACACCTAGTAGTTCATTTTTTCAAAATTTTGAACATTTTTGGCGTTAAAGTCCATCAAAAGTTGACCTTCTCAGTGTAAGAAGGTTATTGAAGTATAACCATTAAAAAGGTTAATTTTTAAAGGCTTGTAAATCGTAAACAGTTACAGATATTGAAAAAATGCACTAAATAAAATCAGTTGGAAATTCAATTCTCTTTAATTTTTATTCTATTCATTTTTCTCTAGGACGCACGGTTTTCAAAATTTCGAACATTTTAGGCGTTAAAGTCCATCAAAAGTTGACCTTCTCCGTGTAAGAAGGTTATTGAAGTATAACTATTAAGAAGGTTAATTTTTAAAGGCTTGTAAAACGTAAACCGTTACAGATATTGAAGAAATGCACTAAATAAAATCTGTTGGAAATTCAATTCTCTTTAATTTTTATTCTATTCATTTTTTCTCTAGGACGCACTGTTTCAAGATAAATTTATTTAAAAAAAAATTATTTTCCGAAAATGGTGCATCCTAGAAAAAAAAAATTAAGTGCAAAGTAGAGAATTAAATTTCCTACAATTTTTATTTATTAGGTGTACAAAATGAAACTCAGCCACAGGGTAAATTTGAATTTTGTAGATTTTAGCCGAGTTTCATTTTGTACACCTAATATATCATGATTTTTGAAAAAAATCTTTTGTATATAAGTAAATAAATGTATTCGAAAGCCAAATCAAAAAGAAAAAAAATTTTAAAGTCACAGTTTTTTCGCAAAATCGGAGCAAAACTTCAAAACAAAAACGCCGATTTATTAAGTGGTAAAACGGACCCATAACGCACTTTTAGGCCGTTAGCGAGAGATGCTTTTTACTTTTTAAAAAGGGCTTGATAAGATTATTCGTTTTTGAGTTATAGTTTCGAACGTACGGAAAAGCGTTCTTGCAGGTACCTTTTCAGATTGAAAAAAATCATTGATGACCGCCAGTATTTTGATTGGATCTGGACTAGTGCCTTGGTAAAATGGGGAAATCCCCCCTCCTGGGCCCTTCTTAACGGGTTGTACTGTAAGAAAGTACTGGTTTGAAGAGCTTCCAACGAAAACTTCCTTAAAGAGAAGTATCTATATAGGAGGGGGAAGTATAACGGAGGGGACGTAAAACGTAGTGGGAAGTATATGGGAGGGGAAGTATAACGGAGGGGGAAGTATGGGAGGGGGAAGTATAACGGAGGGGGAAGTATAACGGAGGGGAAAGTATAACGGAGTAGGAAGTATAACAGAGGGGGAAGTATAAAGGAAGGGGATTTAGTAGGAGGGAAAGTATAAAGGACAATTTTGCAAGTTTGTTTTTGCGAAAAATTTTCCGGGTTTTTTTTTTTTTTTTTTCGAAAAATTTTCTAAGTTTTTTTGTCCAAAAAAAAATTTTTTTTTTCAAAAATTTTCAAAGTTTTTTCGAAAAATTTTCCGGGTTATCCTATTTTTTTTTTTCGAAAATTTTCCGGGTTTTCCTTTTTTTTTTTCGAAAAATTTTCCAAGTTCTTTTTTTCGAAAAATTTTCTAAGTTTTTTTGTCAAAAAAATTTTTTTTTTTCGAAAAATTTTCCGGGTTTTTCTTTCTTCTTCTTTTTTTTTTTCGAAAAATTTTCTAAGTTTTTTTGTCAAAAAAATTTTTTTTTTTCGAAAAATTTTCCGGGTTTTTCTTTCTTCTTCTTTTTTTTTTTCGAAAAATTTTCTAAGTTCTTTTTTCGAAAAATTTTTTAAGTCTCAAGGTAGAAATAATGGGCTCTTTGGCCTAGGGATGTGCCTCTCGTAAAGGGTAGAAGTACGAAATTTCTCCCTACTAAAAAAAATTAATGATTAAAAAGTGGCAATTTTTTTGCGCCAAAAATTCTTAAAAATATAAGGAGTAATTGGTGAAAATTTGGTGAAAATCGGATTAACGGTTCGGCCGCAGCGAATTTTTTAAAATTTCAAACAGACATATCTCCGCCATTTTTTCGAAATTCAAAAATCGCCCTCGTCATATTCTTCTTCACCGGCTAAAGAAATTTGTGTAAAAATTTGGTGAAAATCGATGAAAACTGTGGCCGTAAAGTGTTCCGGAAAAAAATGCTACGGACGGCCGGCCGGCACCACAGACAAAGTTGAGATCGGTAAAGATCAATATTCGATTTTACCCTCCGGACCCCGGAAGACCCTTCCCCAAAAACCCGACGTGGAGGGTATCACAATAACTTCTTTAAGGAAGTTAAAAAAAATGGTTTCCTTAGAAAATCTCTCCGTTCGATACGAGAGTTATATAAAAACAGTCTTTAGGGTGTTCTTATATAAAAGTAGCTTTTTGAATTCACACCCCAAGAGCTCCCTTAAGGTGCATAAAAATTTGGTAAACCTTTACCCTGTCGTTTACGTCAGAAGGGATAATGGTGTATTCAAAAAAGGCTTATTCGAAAGTCAATTTTTCAATAGAGGCAAAAAACGTGATAATTAGGGGTCTTTGAAAATCCCGATTTGGTTTTTAATAAGGATGGGGTGTAAAAAGGCGTTGAGGTAACCGAATCATCCATTATCTATCGCAGAAGGAAATGGTTTCGGGTTTCGTGACCGGAAATAATATGTGACGCTCAAACCGAGTACATGTGGAAACGAGAGAAGGGTAGTATGGGGGCGGTGGAGAGGTGGCGGTGGGGCGGTGAAGGGTGGTTTTTGTTGGGGGTGGGAGGCATGCACGCAGTACTTTATTGGTCGGGATCTGGGAAAACACACTCACACGACAGATCCGCCTAACCTCAAACCAGATACCGACAATAACAGACTCTTTTCGGAAGATATAAAACGATTATTTTCGGCATATGAGCTTAGATAGGATATAACATTTTAAAAAAAGCACTTTTCACAATTCAAAATCAAACCTATCCCATCTTGCACTGGACATCTAGTTTGAAACCACAGAATTGGGGAGATCATTAGAAACCATTTAATCCCGTCTTACCCCATCCCTACTTATTAAAGCGCAGGACATCGATTTCTCTTTAACTTCGAGGGAGATGTGGCAGTTTGAAAATACGAAATTTTGGGTGATCCCAAGTGACCCTTTAATCCCATCTCACCCCATCAAAACTGGTCAAAGCAAAGGGCTTCTTATTCCTTCAACTTCGATGTAGATGTGGTAGTTAGAAGATATGAAATTTGGGGTGATCTCAAGTGACCCTATAATCCCATCTTACCCCATCACTACTGGTTAAAGCACTTTGATTCCTTCAACTTCGAGGGAGATAAGGCAGTGTGAAAACACGAATTTTGGGGTGATCCCGAGTGACCCTTTAATCCCATCTTACCCCACCAAAACTGGTCAAAGCAAAGGGCTTCTGATTCCTTCAACTTCGAGGGAGATGTGCCAGTTAGAAGATATGAAATTTGGGGTGATCCAAAGGCACCTTTCAATACCATCTTACCCCATCACTACTAGTAAAAGCGCAGGACATCGATTTCTTTTCAACTTCGAGAGGGATGTGGCAGATTGAAAACACGAAATTTGGGGTGATCCCAAGTAACCCTTTAATCCCATCTTACCCCATCAAAACTGGTCAAAGCACAGGGCTTCTGATTCCTTCAACTTCGAGGGAGATGTGGCAGTTAGAAGATACGAAATTTTGGGTGATCCCAAGGCACCTTTCAATACCATCTTACCCCATCACTACTAGTTAAAGCGCAGGACATCGATTTCTTTTCAACTTCGAGAGGGATGTGGCAGATTGAAAACACGAAATTTGGGGTGATCCCAAGTGACCCTTTCATCCCATCTTACCCCATCACTACTGTTTAAAGCACTTGACATCTATTTCCTTCAACTTCGAGGGAGATGTGGCAGTTAGAAGATATGAAATTTGGGGTGATCCAAATGCACCTTTCAATACCATCTTACCCCATCACTACCTACTAGTAAAAGCGCAGGACATCGATTTCTTTTCAACTTCGAGAGGGATGTGGCAGATTGAAAACACGAAATTTGGGGTGATCCCAAGTAACCCTTTAATCCCATCTTACCCCATCAAAACTGGTCAAGGCACAGGGCTTCTGACTCCTTCAACTTCGAGGGAGATGTGGCAGTTAGAAGATATGAAATTTTGGGTGATCCCAAGGCACCTTTCAATACCATCTTACCCCATCACTACTAGTTAAAGCGCAGGACATTAATTCTTTTCAACTTCGAGGGAGATAAGGCAGTGTGAAAACACGAATTTTAGGGTGATCTCAAGTGACCCTTTAATCCCATCTTACCCCATCAAAACTGGTCAAAGCAAGGGCTTCTAATTCCTTCAACTTCGAGGGAGATGTGGCAGTTAGAAGATATGAAATTTTGGGTGATCCCAAGGCACCTTTCAATACCATCTTACCCCATCACTACTAGTTAAAGCGCAGGACATCGATTTCTCTTTAACTTCGAGGGAGATGTGGCAGATTGAAAACACCTTTGGGGTGATCCCGAGTGACCCTTTCATCCCATCTTACCCCATCACTACTGTTTAAAGCACTTGACATCTAATTCGTTCAACTTCAAGGGGGATGTGGCAGTTTGAAAACACGAAATTTTCATTCATAGAATAGAAATAAAATTACATTAAAAAAACGACAATCGAACAAAATGAGGTACAAAGTCGAATCGGAAACAATTTAGGAAGTTTTAGGGAACGGTAGGGTGAAATTCTCCCGTCGCAACCCTTTTACTATCAGAACACAAAAGCATCGGCCCCCTTCTACTTTTCTAAGGTTTTAAATTAAAACGAGCGACGTTGAAAAGTGTTCTTGAAAGGAGAGGGATTCGAGTGGCCGCCCGCCCTGAGGTGGAAGGATGAAAAGCGTTTTAATTTGATGAGCGGACTTACACACTTAAAGATAAGCAAGACTTTTCTTATCGTTAAACCCGTCAGGAAATCTTTAATTGCGGCTTTTTTAGGTAGATTTCTTTTCTTCAAAAATCTACCTATTGTAATGTACCAAGTAGTCGCAGATTCAAAAAATTTTCTATACGTTTTTCGTTTCATACCTCCTGGACCCCAAAACCATCCTCAGTTGAAAAGTTTATATATATATATATATATTAGCACGATAACTGGAGCAATTTTAATGTGAGGGTGACGATATCCGGTATTTAGAGCTTTTATCTCAATAGCTCGGACGAGTTCGTTAATGGCTGAAATCGGACCAGCGATTCACCTACTTTACTTAGGGCTTAAAAGACAAAATTGGCATTTTCTATTGAAATCCTAGTCCTTTTGCAAAAAAAAAACTTTAAGACCTCTGCGAGGGCGTGTAAAAAATTAATTAAAGCAGGTTTGGACGAGCCTGGCGCAAAATATTGAACTAGCTAAACTTTAAAAAAAATTTGAATTTATACCGGGAAATTATTAAATTTTATTAATAAAATTATCAGATGTTTTTCTAGGGGCTCAGTGGCGCATTTTCTTATATCATCATTTTATAACATAATTATACAGGGTGTCCGGAAACACATGGCAAGCGTCTGGGAGAGCGTTAAAAAGTGGTTTTACGAAAAAAAGTTAAATGTAAACCCCCCTTAATTTAAATCAAAGAATTTGATGGTGTAGTTTAAAATCCGCCTGGATATACAGGGTGTCCCAGACACAACCTAACTTCGTTATTTCAAATAAGAACCCTTATTTTTTATTTCAGATTCGTAATCTACGCAAAATTTCAAGTAGATTTGAGTACTCATATGACAATTTTAGACAACTTTTAAAAATGTCAAATTTTAGCGTTTTTTGCGCTAAAATCCGTTAAAATTGACCTAGGAGACTCGTTTTTTTTTAATTCCACTTATTTTTTCCCGAAGAATCCAACTGTCTCAAATTTGAGCATCTTCGCATTCTGCATCACGAGATTTCGTCGCTAATGGCCTTTTTTCAAGTTTAACTCCAAATTCCATACTTCAAAAATGGAAATTAGCGATTTGTTGACGGAATTTTAATTTTTGATGCATAAACACAAAAGACGCTGTAGCTCTTTCAAAATTTGTGGTCCGAAAGAAAAATTCCTTTCAACAAGTGCTAATTTTCATTTCTGAACTAAAAATTTGGGTTCTAACTTGAAAAAAGGCCATTAGCGACGAAATCTCGTGATGCAGAATGCGAAGATGCTCAAATTTGAGACAGTTGGATTCTTCGGGAAAAATAAGTGGAATTAAAAAAAAAACGAGTCTCCTAGGTCAATTTTAACGGATTTTAGCGCAAAAAACGCTAAATTTTGACATTTTTTAAAAGTTGTCCAAAATCGTCATATGAGTACTCAAATCTACTTGAAATTTTGCGTAGATTACGAATCTGAAATAAAAAATAGGGGTTCTCATTTGAAATAACGAAGTTAGGTTGTGTCTGGGACACCTGTATAGCCAGGCGGATTTTAAACTACACCATCAAATTCTTTGATTTAAATTAAGGGGGTTTACATTTAACTTTTTTTCGTAATACCACTTTTTAACGCTCTCCCAGACGCTTGCCATGTGTTTCCGGACACCCTGTATATTTTGTGTTTATACATTTTAATTTTAATCATGAAAAGAAATCTACCTTTTAGTCCCTGCTACCGCAGGGTCATTATTATTCTCTTTTTTGTATTATTAACTTTTCTCTTTTTTTAAAAAAAGGAGGATTCGGTTTCAGACTACTTTGCGATTCTTTTTGGGTCTGCAACTTCAAGTAAAACTTTGAATTGCATTTCTTTAGGCCAATACTTTCCATTCCACGTGGGTTCTCTAACTTTGTTTTTCCTGTTTACTCCGTCCCGAAACTTCTTTTTTTCTGTTTACTATTTTATGACGTCAAAAAAGGCAATTTTTAAGCAATAAAATTAGCAGTTAACATGGTGTTTATCCGTAAAGGTTAAATCCGAGTCCGTGACTGCCCTTTTGAGTCTGAATCACGTACATGCCGTGACTCGAGGGTGACCTAAGGAATTAAATATTGTTTGACATCGAGCTTTTATCTCGTGTCACGTTTCTCTAAAATAAATAATAAAAAAAAATCGCTAAAAATCGTGAAATTAATTTTTTTTCCAGGTTAAAAAGTTTGTCCTTAAATGATTCAGAAAAGGGCTCCTGTGTACTTAGGACGGCGGTTAAAGGTTGACGGGGGTGACGGGAGTGGGGGTAAATGTTTCTCAAACAACTTAACAGCACGCCTCATTTGTTTTTCATTGTCCCCCTCCCGTTTTGAGACCCTTCAGGTAATTTTAATTGCTTCGATACACTTGACGTTTTCAAGCACTTAAGCACCATCTCGCGTCGATGTTGATCATCATTAACGTTCTTATCGGTCTAAAAAACATTTCATTACGCTGACCACAGGGGATTCAAAAATTAAAGCGTTTAGTTCATGGAGAATTCCGCATTCTCGCGCCACTATAGTGGAGGGAAAATTGGTTCAGAAATGTTCTAATATTAGGTGTACAAAATGAAACTCGGCTAAAATCTACAAAAATTTACCCTGTGGCTGAGATTCATTTTGTACACCTAATAAATAAAAATTGTAGGAAATTTAATTCTCTATAAATTTGCACTTAATTATTTTTTTCTAGGATGCACCATTTTCGTAAAATAAATTTTTTTAAATAAATTTATCTTGAAAACAGTGCGTCCTAGGGAAAAATGAATAGAATAAAAATTAAAGAGAATTGAATTTCCAACAGATTTTATTTAGTGCATTTTTTCAATATCTGTTACGGTTTACGATTTACAAGCCTTTAAAAATTAACCTTCTCAATGGCTATACTTCAGTAACCTTCTTACACGGAGAAGGTCAACTTTTGATGTACTTTAAAATGTTCAAAATTTTGAAAAAATGAACTACTACGTGTACAAAATGAAACTCGGCTAAAATCTACAAAATTCAAAACATGGCTGAGTTTCATTTTGTACACCTAATATAAGCAAAAAGAACTCTTTATCGTATTTAATTCCCAGTTTAAAGAGGGATTTCAATGAAAAGTTGTGGCATAAAAAAAATGATATATTTTCTCCCAGCATTAACCTCATCCACACTCGGTCATTAATTTTTTTTCCTAACAAAATTTATTGCTGTTAATTTAAATTTTTTTATCGCTCTTCTTACTCTAAAAATGGGCAAGTAAATTAAAATTGAATAAAAACCCATTTAAAATTTGAGGCTAATGAATTATCGATTTTCTCGGAGTAGGGTTCGTTGATTACGACGTGATAATTAACGGGTTTTATCGCCGGTAATAAGGTCATCGTTAGTAATAAGGACAGGATCGAGAGTTGAATTAATAATTGCTTAATTGCACACGCCCTAAATAATTTAAATTTTTATTTTTATTTTTAAATATTATTTTTATGTTTAAATTTCAATATTTGGACTCCCCTGAAGAGGAAAATCGTCTTGGAGATTCTCCCCCTTTTTCGTAATCAATTTGAAGCATTTTTCGGTTCGTTAAATGTGAACTGTAGGGCAAACCTGTAGATTATTTTAGAGCTCGATGATTTCAAGAAAAATCGTTAAGAATTTTACTGGATTTTTTGGGGGGAAAATTTTCAATAAAGATGTTCAAGGAAGGCATCTTTGGCTTAAAATCCTAATATTGACAGTTTTTTGGGGGAGAGGGAAAGAAAATTAGTAGTTTGAAGAGAAGGAACAACATAGGAGGGGGAAGTATTCAGGAGGAGGAAGTATAGCGGAGGGGAAATGTAATGGAGGGGGAAGTGTAACGGAGGTAATTTTAAGGAGGGGGAAGAAAAAGGAACAATATAGGAGGGGTAAGTAAACTGAACAATATAGGAGGGGGAAGTAAAAGGAACAATGTAGGAGAGGGAAGTAAAAGGAACAATATAGGAGGGGGAAGTAAAAGGAACAATATAGGAGGGGGAAGTAAAAGGAACAATATAGGAGAGGGGAGTAAAAGGAACAATATAGGAGGGGGAAGTAAAAGGAACAATATAGGAGAGGGAAGTAAAAGGAACTTCAAAAATGGAAATTAGCGATTTGTTGACGGAATTTTAATTTTTGATGCATAAACACCAAAGACGCTGTAGCTCTTTCAAAATTTGTGGTCCGAAAGAAAAATTCCTTTCAACAAGTGCTAATTTCATTTCTGAACTAAAAATTTGGGTTCTAACTTGAAAAAAGGCCATTAGCGACGAAATCTCGTGATGCAGATTGCGAAGATGCTCAAATTTGAGACAGTTGGATTCTTCGGGAAAAAATAAGTGGAATTAAAAAGAAAACGAGTCTCCTAGGTCAATTTTAACGGATTTTAGCGCAAAAAACGCTAAATTTTGACATTTTTTAAAAGTTGTCCAAAATCGTCATATGAGTAGGTACTCAAATCTACTTAAAATTTTGCGTAGATTACGAATCTGAAATAAAAAATAGGGGTTCTCATTTGAAATAACGAATTTAGGTTGTGTCTGGGACACCCTGTATATCCAGGCGGATTTTAAACTACACCATCAAATTCTTTGATTTAAATTAAGGGGGGTTTACATTTAACTTTTTTTCGTAAAACCACTTTTTAACGCTCTCCCAGACGCTTGCCATGTGTTTCCGGACACCCTGTATAGGAGGGGAAGTAAAAGGAACAATATAGGAGAGGGAAGTAAAAGGAACAATATAGGAGGGGGAAGTAAAAGGAACAATATAGGAGGGGGAAGTAAAAGGAACGATATAGAGAGGGAAGTAAAAGGAACAATATAGGAGGGGAAGTAAAAGGAACAATATAGGAGGGGTAAGTAAAAGGAACAATATAGGAGGGGTAAGTAAAAGGAACAATATAGGAGGGGTAAGTAAAAGGAACAATATAGGAGGGGGAAGTAAAGGAACAATATAGGAGGGGAAAGTAAAAGGAACAATATAGGAGGGGGAAAAAAAGGAACAATATAGGAGGGGTAAGTAAAAGGAACAATATAGGAGGGGGAAGTAAAAGGAACAATATAGGAGGGGAAAGTATTAAGGACCAAACATTCCAAATTTCCTTTGTCGGCAGTGTTGCCAGATCGGAGGTTTTCCCCCTAAATTTAGGGGGATTTTAGGCCTTCGGGGGGTTTTTTAGGGGGAGAAGTAGTGGTTAAAATTTAGTTTTTTTTTGTTCTTGTTTACTGTCTTATGGTTATTTATTAGTTTATTACCTTGCAAAGTATATTTAAAACCTCTATTAATAAAAGAAAACCTAATGCAATAATTTTTCTTCACATTATACTTAATAAAAAAAATTTAGGGGGAATAGTTGGAAATCTGGGGGGAAAATAAAACCCTTTTAGGGGGAAACCAATGAAGTCGTCTGGCAACACTGTTTGTCGGTGAATATGGAAGATTGTGTGAAAATTTGTTGAAAATCGGTTAAAAACTATGGCCGCGAAGTCCGGATTAATGCTACGGACGGCCGGAACCACATACAAAGTTGAGATAGGTAAAGATTCGATTGAACTTTCCCCGAAAACCCGACTTGGAGGGTATCACAATAACTTCTTTAAGGAAGTTAAAACAGAGAAAGAGGACACTGGGTCTATGAGGTTATCAATTAAAGATTCAAATTTGAATATAGCCTGAAGGGATATTTTATTTATTTATTTTCACTTGGACACAAAGGACAAGATGTTAAAAGTGGTGGGAAGTTTAATTATAATTTTAGATGAATTTTCAACCCTACCCGTCGACCGCTCTTCACAAATTAAGTTTAATGAGTTTTAACCTCCCCCCGGCCCCAGGACGTTTTCCTCCGTGTCGGGCTTTTCTCTAAAAACGAGTAACGAGATTATTCTGGACTACTTTGGTCAAAACTCGGCTTCATCCCGACGTTTCGCACGAGAAGGGACAAATATAATGAAATCCGGAGGGATCAAAAGGTTCAGTTTTCAAAAATATGGCTTATTTTTTTTGTCTCCTTTTATTGAGACAAAGGTGGACTTTGAGGATTAGAGGTAATTAAAAAAGATCAAACTTGATAGATATCATAGAAATGACCCTCCTAGCGCTTCAAAAATAATCTCATTTTAATTTTGAAAATAGATTTCTCCTTACTCAACCGTCGTCGGTCGATAAACTAGAGAGAGATTCCATATAATTCAAAATAAAAACTGATCAAACATTTGCATCTTAAAAACAAAAAAGAATAAGACAAAATTGGGGAGAAAGTTTTGCCCTTTTAGAGGGGTGAGTTGAAGACAAAGTTGCACCTTTCTAATTTACTTTTCAAGTTTCGGACGCTGGTTTTTTTTAAATTTCAAAAATGACTAGAAATCCGTTCCTATTTTGTACACCTAATAAATAAAAATTGTAGGAAATTTAATTCTCTATAAATTTGTAGGTACTTATTTAATTTTTTCTAGGATGCACCATTTTCAGAAAATAATTTTTTTAAAAATAAATTTATCTTGAAAACAGTGCGTCCTAGAGAATAAATGAATAGAATAAAAATTAAAGAGAATTAAATTTCCAACAGATTTTACTTAGTGCATTTTTTCAATATCTGTAACGGTTTACGATTTACAAGCCTTTAAAAATTAACCTTCTTAATGGTTATACTTCAATAACCTTACACGGAGAAGGTCAACTTTTGATGGACTTTAACGCCTAAAATGTTTAAAATTTTGAAAAAATGAACTACTAGGTGTACAAAATAAAACTCGGCTAAAATCTACAAATTCAAATTTACCCTGTGGCTGAGTTTCATTTTGTACACCTAATAGTTGTGTTATTTAGTATTAATTATTTTGGAAAGTTCCATATTGTAAAAACTTATGAATAATTAAGAAAATGACTTTTTTTTTTCTTTTTAAAGCTTTTTAATCTAAAAATTAAACTTCTCTAATGAAAAACATGAGTCAAGGCCCCCCTCTTCTTCTTCCGTAGTTTCCTGCATTAGACGGATGAAAAGGGGTTGAGTGTAAAATGTCCCGCAGTTAAAATGACAAATAAGACCCTCATACGTCCTGTGGGGTCAGATGAGAGGGAGAGCCCTCTGGGGGTGAGAATTAGAAGATTCGCCTCCCGAATTGCGGATTCAATCAAAGCCGAAATCGCATTCCATTCATCAACGTGTCAGTTAAAAAAAAAATTCGTGAAATTCTTGAGGTTTCCCGGAACTTTTCGCACCCCTTCAAATTAGTTCACCGAGCTGAAATTATCGGAAAGCGTCCATCCTTTAAAGAAAAAAAAAAAACTCTATCCTGATATAGTGTGAATGGGTCCATAATAGTGTCTGTTCTCTGCAAGATAGCGGACCTTTCGTCCGAGCACTTCACGGCCTTCTAAATCAAGCGGAAATAAAAAAAAAGGCTCCTCCCCTTTCCACTTGACTCTATCGATTCTTTATTAAAAATTAAACTTTCCTTTCTTTTTTTTCCAGATCCAGAGAAGGCGATTTTGATGTCAGGCCCTGATTGTCCAAACGCAATTCTTGTTTTAAGATTTCAAGGGCTGTGTGTGGACATCATTGCTTGCCATTTAGTTATCAGCGGATAAATTTTTAAAATTTAACTATAGAAACTTGTATTCATTAATTATTATGTTAAAAATAAAACTTATTATTTTCTGTGATTTACTCAATTTTGTCAATCCTGTTAAGTCCAATGCGAGGTGAGTGACGTCATAGACTACGTCAGTGTCGGTAAGGGTCAAAAAGAAAATAAACAATAAAATTAAAAATTAACACAAAAATTTCTTAAATGACGTCACAATGGCTACGAGATAACCTAAGGTTTTCCTACAGTAACCATAAAATAAACACACCCTTTATTTTTTCTTTGTTATTTTATTTATTTTTATATTTATTTATAATTTTATTTTTACTTCATTTTATGCTGAATATTTAGTAAAACTCATAGTGATGAGAATAAAGAGAAGTGTTAGAACTTACAAAGCTACTAAAAGTAACGTCAATTGAGTACTGTCAGAACTTCTGAGGTTACAGGAGGTTATCTTCTGAATGTGACGTCACTATTAAAATGAGACTATGTCAGAGGTTACGGAAGGTTAACTATGTTTATAAAGTGTCATCTTAAACAATGAGACAACCTAATTGTTGAAAAAATGATATGAATAAAGTTTTAGGTTAAAAACTCTGTGGTTGCCTCATTGTGATGATGACGTCATTGTGTTTTAAATTAAAAAAGAAAAATGTTTTTTCCCATAAATGTTCATAGCTTAATAGTCGTTATAGAGACTTTCCTGCGTATGGAATTTCAACATTCAACCCAAAGGGCACATCAATCAAAATGGTTTTAAAAAAAGATTATAAAAGGTTCATTTGAACGATGGAAAAAAACCGGTATATTGGAACTCGTGAAATTTGAGGTGAATTTTCGAGATTTTGGATGAAAACGATGAAACCTTCATTTCCGCCAGCCACCCCTATTAAATTATGTATCCCCGAGGACAGCTGGATAAACAGGGTTTCTCTTCCATATACAAACGTAGCCAGGGTTCTCTCCGTAAATCTTATAACCGCACATAATAATTTGAATTTCTAATTTTTCATACGAATTTAGAATTAAAAATAATATCAAGTACATATTCCACGTGGCTAACATCCAAATTTTTTGAACCCAGCTGATCTCTTTTTCAGGAAAAAAAGCTTTACTATACAGGGTGTCCGGAAACACATGGCAAGCGTCTGGGATAGCGTTAAAAAGTGGTTTTATGAAAAAAAGTTAAATGTAAACCCCCCTTAATTTAAATCAAAGAATTTGATGGTGTAGTTTAAAATCCGCCTGGATATACAGGGTGTCCCGGACACAACCTAACTTCGTTATTTCAAAAGAGAACCCCTGTTTTTTATTTCAGATTCGTAATCTACGCAAAATTTCAAGTAGATTTGAGTACTCATATGACGATTTTGGACAACTTTTAAAAAATGTCAAAATTTAGCGTTTTTTGCGCTAAAATCCGTTAAAATTGACCTAGGAGACTCGTTTTTTTTTAATTCCACTTATTTTTTCCCGAAGAATCCAACTGTCTCAAATTTGAGCATCTTCGCATTCTGCATCACGAGATTTCGTCGCTAATGGCCTTTTTTCAAGTTAGAACCCAAATTTTTAGTTCAGAAATGAAAATTAGCACTTGTTGAAAGGAATTTTTCTTTCGGACCACAAATTTTGAAAGAGCTACAGCGTCTTTTGTGTTTATGCATCAAAAATTAAAATTCCGTCAACAAATCGCTAATTTCCATTTTTGAAGTATGGAATTTGGAGTTTACTTGAAAAAAGGCCATTAGCGACGAAATCTCGTGATGCAGAATGCGAAGATGCTCAAATTTGAGACAGTTGGATTCTTCGGGAAAAAATAAGTGGAATTAAAAAAAAACGAGTCTCCTAGGTCAATTTTAACGGATTTTAGAGCAAAAAACGCTAAAATTTGACATTTTTTAAAAGTTGTCCAAAATCGTCATATGAGTACTCAAATATACTTGAAATTTTGCGTAGATTACGAATCTGAAATAAAAAATAGGGGTTCTCATTTGAAATAACGAAGTTAGGTTGTGTCTGGGACAACCTGTATATCCAGGCGGATTTTAAACTACACCATCAAATTCTTTGATTTAAATTAAGGGGGGTTTACATTTAACTTTTTTTCGTAAAACCACTTTTTAACGCTCTCCCAGACGCTTGCCATGTGTTTCCGGACACCCTGTATACAGAAAGTGACACAAAATTTTTCTAATATAAAAACATGATTAAACTTGTGGTGTTTTCTTCATTTCCTTCGATCTCCTAAGCCCAGATTTCTTCTGAGCCGTCCATCATTTTCTTACACCTTCTGAAAACAATGATGGCTAGGATTATAAGGACCGCAGGATCATATGACACGCCTAAGAAAGCGACAATAACACCTACGTCATTAATCACCTCTCCTTTTTCATTATTAACGATCTTCAAAATTTTTTTTTCGTCCTTTCAACCCTAAAAATCGTTTCTTGTTTCAAATAAAGTCAATGTTTACGAGTTAATAACGCCTTATCCAGGGGTAAATGTCCTTTATAAAGAATCTTATGAAATATCTTTATTAAACTACACAAGGATAAAGGTGTGCTTGGAATAAACTGGTTATTGGATTTTGTCTTGTTGGGATTCAATATGGTTTTGGTGTCTTACATTCTTATAACCTCATTTTCAACGATGAATCAACGTTTCCACAACTTCTCGGTCATAAAGTTTCTGCTATCTTCACGATTATCGAAGAAATGCTTTAATTAGGAGTCTAATTGAGAATTAGAAATTTAGAAGCTTAAGGAGGTATGATGGTTTTTAAGTGAGTTGCTTTGCAAATTTTTCGTTGTTAACAACAGTTTTTGGTTTTTCCCTTCTATCTCGGAAATTGTCGCTCAAAACGAAAAAATGTCATAAGTAAAAGTTGTAGGTACTAAAATTTACTACATAAAATATCTTATTAGTTTTTTCCGTCAGAGCAAAACTTTAGGAGATATGGAAGTATTTAAGTTGGTCGCTTTGCAAATTTTTCGTTGATAACAACGGTTTTCGGTTTTTCCCTTCTATCTCGGAAACCGTCGCTCAAAACGAAAAAACGTCTTAAGTAAAAGTTGTATCTACGGAAATTTCCTACAAAAAAGACTACATTGGTTTTTTTGTCAGAGCAATACTTAAGGAGATATGAGGGTTCTTAAGTGAGTTGCTTGGCAAATTTTTCGTTGTGAGCAACGGTTTTCGGTTTTTCCCTTCTATCTCGGAAACCGTCGCTCAAAACGAAAAAATGTCCTAAGTAAAAGTTGTAGGTACAAAGATTTCCTACAAAAATTTCTTTATTCATTACTTGCGTAAGAGCAATGTTTAAGGAGTTATGAGGTTAAAACTAATAATCCGACAGAGCCTGTCTGAAAACTTAAAACCTTCATATCTCCTAAAATATTGCTCTGACGGAAAAAATTAATAAGATATTTTATGTAGTAAATTTCCGTAGCTACAACTTTTACTTAGGACATTTTTTCGTTTTGAGCGACGGTTTCCAAGATAGAAGGGAAAAACCGAAAACCGTTGCTCACAACGAAAAATTACAAAGCAACCAACTTAAAACCCTCATATCCCCTTAAGTAATTTGAGAAACGGGTTTCAACTACCCCAATAAACCGAATCGCTAACCGTGGAATTAGTGCACAAATCGTCGATTACCGTTTAAAGTTATTATGGCTTCCCTAGATCTTTTGGCAAAGAGAAACACCTTTTACAGCTTTGTTCCAACCACAGTTTGAAACTCCTGGATTTGACGTCGTTCACATCGTTTGTCCGTCAAATCTGAAGTTATCCGACTTCAAAGTTGACGTGCAAATGCTTCTGCGCACGCTCCAGGCAAAGCTATAGTTGTCTCAATTTTTTGGGCAAGAAAAATTGATTTTTCAGAAAGAGAGATTTTTAAAAAAGGAGATTTCATTTTTTTTCCCTACAACATTTTTAAGTTTTCCTAAAATTTCTCGGCGAGATACTGCCGTTTACAGGGATTTTGGTCGCATTTTGGTGCACTAGATATGAGGCGCTCCGGGTACGAAGCGGACTTTTCTCGCCCTTCGGACTTTTTTTGTTTTCATTTTCAGATTCTAGACCTCTTGGTGAATACACCCATATAATTTTTATGTTGAGTTCGCCCTTTTTTCCCCTTTACGTAAAAACCGAAATGCGGCAAAGCTCTAACTGCGATATCCGAGCGGGTACGAAGGGCGAACTCCACATCCTAGTCCACAAACCCCACTCCTTTTCCCATTCCAGGGCATGACTTTTCTGTTGAGTTCGCCCGTAACATAAAACTTTAAAATGCGAATATCTCGAAACTACGTTTTGTTGAGTTCGCCCTTCGTACCCGGAGCGCCTCATATTATTAGCTTTGTATGAACCGCAGTTTGGAACACCTGGCGCATGCGCAGAAGGATTTGCACGTCAACTTTGACGTCAGATGACTTTAGATTTGATGGACAAACGATTTTAATGACGCCTAATTTGACGTCCTAATCCTTCTGCGCATGCTCCAGGAGTTTCAAACTGCGAACAAAGCTAGTATGAGCATTTTTTCTAGGAGCACGAACCACCCAGTTTGTTTTTATTTTTGATCGCATTTTGGTGCACTAGATATGAGGTGCTCCGGGTACAAAGGGCGAACTCAACATCGGCCAAATTTTTTTTTTCATTTTCAGATTCTAGACCTCTTGGTGAATACACCCATATAATTTTCATGTTGAGTTCGCCCTTTTTTCCCCTTTACGTAAAAACCGATATGCGGCAAAGCTCTAACTGCGATATCCGAGCGGGTACGAAGGGCGAACTCCACATCCTAGTCCACAAACCCCACTCCTTTTCCCATTCCAGGGCATGACTTTTCTGTTGAGTTCGCCCGTAACATAAAACTTTAAAATGCGAATATCTCGAAACTACGTTTTGTTGAGTTCGCCCTTCGTACCCGGAGCGCCTCATATTATTAGCTTTGTATGAACAGCAGTTTGGAACACCTGGCGCATGCGCAGAAGGATTTGCACGTCAGATGACTTTAGATTTGACGGACAAACGATTTGAACGACGTCTAATTTGACGTCCTAATCCTTCTGCGCATGCTCCAGGAGTTTCAAACTGCGAACAAAGCTAGTATGAGCATTTTTTCTAGGAGCACGAACCACCCAGTTGGTTTTTATTTTTGATCTGTTTTGTTTGACCCAAAAGACGACTTTTTAAAATCAAAAGATATTATGGAAGTTAAAAACAATAACAAAATATCAAAACTTTTTAAAACCTCGTTTTTCACAGAAAGTTCAATATCCGGAAAAAGTTTAACGGAACAATTTTTTTTTTCAACCCCTCACAACAAAGTTTCTCGTTGAAAACTACTTTCCATGATATAGTGTGGAATACTGCGGGGTTTAGCGAGGGCCCAGATGCAGTATTGCAGCCCCTGGAAAGTGCATTATGCAACGAGGTTGTGGTTCGAGCGAGGCGGAAAGGGCTGAAAGGGCGGGACGGGGAGGGGAGCTGGAAAATAAGGGCCCAGATAGGACTTCTACTTACCTGGATTCTAACCGAGTAAAGTAATTAAGATAAGAACCAGAAGGGGCTATCATCCTTCTCAATGTTGTATTTTTAGGCCTCTCCTTCCCTAATATTATGTCTTTCTTTAATACAAAGGACTCTTATTAACTTTGTATGGTTCTTTGTAATTTTCTAATTACATTTTCTTGTTGTAATTAGGTTGTTATATATAAAAGAAATGTTTCCTCTAAAAAAAAAACCTTTTAGTCCTTTTAAAAACAGGTGTAACTTACCTTTTAATGATACAAAATTCGTACTGTTAGCAGATTTGAAAGTTTATTTTTGTATTTAGCAAACAAATTGCCGATTTAAAAGCTTGAAATTTTTATTATCTAATTATTTAGGTGTACAAAATGAAACTCAGCCACAGGGTAAATTTGAATTTTGTAGATTTTAGCCGAGTTTCATTTTGTACACCTAGGAGATCATTTTTTCAAAATTTTAAACATTTTAGGCCTTAAAGTCCATCAAAAGTTGACCTTCTCCGTGTAAGAAGGTTATTGAAGTATAACCATTCAGAAGGTTAATTTTTAAAGGCTTGTAAATCGTAAACCGTTACAGATATTGAAAAAATGCACTAAATAAAATCAGTTGGAAATTCAATTTTCTTTCATTTTTATTCTATTCATTTTTTCTCTAGGATGCACTGTTTTCAAGGTTTTTTTTATTTAAAAAAAATTATTTTCCGAAAATGGTGCATCCTAGAAAAAAATAATTAAGTGCAAAATAGAGAATTAAATTTCCTACAATTTTTGTTTATTAGGTGTACAAAATGAAACTCAGCCACAGGGTAAATTTGAATTTTGTAGATTTTAGCCGAGTTTCATTTTGTACACCTAATAATTCAATTGAAAATGTTTTTGGAAAAACGGGGAGAAGTAGGTTGAAAAATGGTCATATGAGGCGCTCCGGGTACGAAGGGCGAACTCAACAAACCGTAGTTTCGAGATATTCGCATTTTAAAGTTTTATGTTACGGGCGAACTCAACAGAAAAGTCATGCCCTGGAATGGGAAAAGGAGTGGGGTTTGTGGACTAGGATGTGGAGTTCGCCCTTCGTACCCGCTCGGATATCGCAGTTAGAGCTTTGCCGCATATCGGTTTTTACGTAAAGGGGAAAAAAGGGCGAACTCAACATGTAAATTATATGTGTGTATTCACCAAGAGGTCTAGAATCTGAAAATGAAAAAAAAAATTTGTCCGATGTTGAGTTCGCCCTTCGTACCCGGAGCGCCTCATATCGGTCTTGGCAGAAAGGCCATATGAGCTTCAGGCGGGACAGTCCCGAATTGGAAAGTTGTAGCAGGTATTCCCCACGATCTCAAATGTGCCGCTCTTTGTCACTTTAGGAAGCCATCCTCTACTGTAGATATCTAAGTAGATTTTGGACATCACCATAGTTTCTTGGCGTACAGAAAAGGAGTGTATACGTGTCGATATAATGCGGTTCGCCATAATGCATTTGAACATAATACAACTCAACATAAAGAAGATATTTAACACTTGTCGTTTCGACATAATATTTGTCGTTTCAACATAACGCAGTTGAACATAAAGGAAACTTTCATATTAAAGAACTTCGCCGTAAAACTGTTTCAGTCGTTTGGACTTAATGCATCTCACCACAAACTAAGGGCCTATCTTCGCCATTTAAAAGCGCGATTATGGCGAAATGACAAAAACCTTAAAACTTGACAGTTCACCATGATTCGCACATCCTCGCGAGAGGAAAAAAAATTAACCCCCTTGTGTCATAAAACAGCTCGATTATATTCCATTGGCTGCCTTCTTGCTTTTCCTAGTTTATGGTGAGATGTATTATGCCTATATAGATAGAAACAGTTTTATGACGAAACAACAAGTTTAAGAGAGGCTTTTGTGGTGAGAAGCGTGGTGACTTGCACTTTTTTTATGTCGACTTGCATTTATTGAAAAAGTAGTTTACAGCGAAACGCTTTATGTTGAAATGCATTACATATGATCAAAATTTTTGAACTTTTGAGAGCTTTATGTTCATTGGCAACATGCCGAAACGCATTATGGTGAACTACAGATTTTTTATGTTCAACTGCTTCTAGGGTGAAATGCGTTATAACACTTTACGGCCACAGTTTTCATCCAATTTTCACCAAATTTTCACACAATTTTTTTAGCCGGTGAAGAAGAATGTATAGAGGGCGATATTTGAATTTCGAAAAAATGACGGAGATATATCTGTTTGAAATTTTAAAGAATTCGCAGCGAATTCTTTAAAATTTCAAAGCAGTAACTTTAAAATTTCGGCAGCGGCCGAACTGTTTATCCGATTTTCACCGAATTTTCACCAATGACTCCTTATATTTTTTAAGAATTTTTGGTATAAGAAATTGCTACTTTTTAATTATTTTTTTTTAGTACGGAGAAATTTCATACTTCTACCCATTTCGAGAGGCACATCCCTAGGTTAAAGAGCCCATTATTTCTACCTGGACACTTAAAAAAATTATCGAAAAAAAAAAAGAACTTAGAAAATTTTTCAGAAAAAAAACCGCAAATTTAAAAAAGAAAACCCGGAAAATTAAAAAAAAAACTCGGAAAATTTTTCAAAAAAATACCTAAAAATTTTTTGACAAAAATAGAAAAGTTTTCTGAAAAAAAAAAGAAAACTCGGAAAATTTTTCAAAAAAAACTTCCCCCTCCGTTATACTTCCCCTCCCATATACTTCCCCCTCCGTTGTACGTCCCTCCGTTATACTTCCCCCTCCTATATTGTTACTTCTCTTTCAGGAAGTTTTCGTTGGATGCTCTTCAAACCAGTACTTTCTTCTCGAAATTTGGTGAGGATAGAACGTTATTCTGTTTTTCCCAATTGTCCCCTCGTAAAAGACGTCAGTTGACAATTTCCCACTCGATTAATCAACAAACATTTCGATCATAATCGAATTAATCTCTGAAACTTGCGGAGCGTATAATTGTGTTTTGATTTTTCCACGGTCGAACTTCTCAACAATAAACAAGACAATAAAACATCAATAAAACTAGCGATACACGTTTAAATTATAGAAGCGAGGGTGTAACTTATCGGCGTCATTTGACCAGATCGAATTTTAATGAGCGATAATTCAGAACGATTTTATTACGTGGAGGGAGAGAAAGAGGTTAATAAATAATCCCTTTTGATTAACCGATGAAAATAAAACCATTTTGAATATTGTCTTCATGCTTATTCCAATCAGGGAATGAATTTTAAACAGATATTGTAATCCCGTTATCGAGCGTAACCACTCCGGAATTTTTTGTTTGAATATATTCTGTCCTAATTATAAATTAGCGGACGTGTTATAATTAGTGAGAAGTTAATTTCTGGGTTTATTGACGGCTTGGAAATGAGGTGAAAGGAGGGGAAGGCCTTGATGAGAACGGGTCCCATTCTCTACGTTACAAGGCGAGTCCTCATATTTCCCATGGGCTTTACGTGATGTAGAATGAAAAGGGAAGGAGAAGATATGGAATGAGCGGGTTTACCTCCTTTCGTGTATGAACTTTATTCAAACCTTTTTCCTGATTTTTTTCCCCCTTCAAATTTTACCTATCAAAATAAAGCATTTTAATAAATTGGGTTCTGAAAATTAAGAAATTAAAAAATTCTGTAGGTATAAAAATTCGTGATTCTTTAGCTAAGGGACCGTCAGACCACTTCATTCGGCGGCGTTTTTTCGATGAAGTTTTTCTCCACTTTTGCGAGAAAATCGTTGATCATTTAAAAATTTTTAAATTCCTTAAAGAAGTTATTGTGATACTCTCCACGTCTTTCATTTTTATTTGGCTTTAGAATACATTGATTTACTTATAACACGGGGTCCGGAAACACATGGCACGCGGGAGAGCGTTAAAAAGTGGTTTTATGAAAAAAAAAAAAAAAAAAAAAAAAAAAGTTGAATGTAATGTGTAATGGTGCCCTACCTTCGTTATTTCAAATGAGAACCCAATTTTATTATTTCAGATTCGTAATCTTCGCAAAATTTCAAGTAGATTGACTATTCATATGAGGCGCTCCGGGTACGAAGGGCGAACTCAACATCGGACAATTTTTTTTTTTTCATTTTCAGATTCTAGACTCTTGGTGAATACACCCATATAATTTTTATGTTGAGTTCGCCCTTTTTTCCCCTTTAAATACGTAAAAACCGATATGCGGCAAAGCTAACTGCGATATCCGAGCGGGTACGAAGGGCGAACTCCACATCCTAGTCCACAAACCCCACTCCTTTTCCCATTCCAGGGCATGACTTTTCTGTTGAGTTCGCCCGTAACATAAAACTTTAAAATGCGAATATCTCGAAACTACGTTTTGTTGAGTTCGCCCTTCGTACCCGGAGCGCCTCATATGACCATTTTTGACAACCTTAAAAAATTGCATTATGGTGAACTGTCAAGTTTTAAGGTGTCGTTTTGCCACAATCGCGTTTTAAGCGGCGAAAATAGGCTTGCTCTTTGGCAGTCCCTAGTTTATGGTGAGATGTATTATGCTCAAACGACAGAAACAGTTTTATGGCGAAACGATATGTTCTTTACTCCTTCAATGTTTTAAATTTTGTTGAAGAAAGACTCTGTTTTCCGGATATTGGAGATAATCGCGGCCTTTTTTCTAAAAAATAACCTTTCAGTTAATTTTCCTTCCTTTTGGTCTTTCTGACTCCATTTTGGGTTTTTTTCCACGGTTTTTTTTTGTCCCTAATCCACCCCTTTTACAAGATTTTAGAGTACTTTTCAGGGGAGAACACCGTTCAACATAACAAATTTCACCCTAAAGCAGTTGAACATAAAAAATCTGTAGTTCACCATAATGCGTTTAGGCATGATGCAATTGAATATAAAGCTCTCAAAAGCCCAAAAATGTTGATCATAATGCATTTCAACATAAAGCGTTTCGCCATAAACGACTTTTCCAATAAATGTAAGTCGACATAAAAAAGAGTGCAAGTCACCATAACGCTTCTCACCATAAAAGCCTCTCTTTAACTTGTTGTTTCGTCATAAAACTGTTTCTATCTATATGGGCATAATACATCTCACCATAAACTAGGAAAAGCAAAAAGGCAGCCAATTGGGTATAAAAGTGCTGTTTTATGACACAAGGGGGTTAATTTTTTTCCTCTCGCGAGGATGTGCGAATTATGGTGAACTGTCAAGTTTTAAGGCTTTTGTCATTTCGCCATAATCGCGTTTTAAATGGCGAAGATAGGCCCTTAGTTTATGGTGAGATGCATTATGTCCAAACGACTGAAACAGTTTTATGGCAAAGTTCTTTAATACGAAAGTTTCCTTTATGTTCAACTGCGTTATGTTGAAACGACAAATATTATGTCGAAACGACAAGTGTTAAATCTCTTCCTTATGGTGAGATGTATTATGTTCAAATGCATCATGGTGAACGTTTTCGTCTATTTTCTTTATGTTGAGTTGCAGATTTTTTTATGGTGATAACTCGCGATTTCTGCTATTTTATAGTCAAATATGGCGAACCGCATTATGTCGACACGTATACACTCAGTAAAATCAAAGAAAATACATGGGTGGAACGAGAAATTTTGTTTAATCGATAATTCCAATAAGAAGCAATAACGTTTCTTTAAAAGAGAAAAAAAAAACCTTATTTCTACAAATTGAAGTTTATAAGCTTTCGTCGGTATTCTGGAGATTGAGGGAGGTTTTTCGGGATAGAAATGAAGGGTGGGGGTGCGAGGGACGGTATGGGGAATGTAGGGAAAATCGAGAATCGATTGAAGGCGACGACATTAAAGATATTGGCGGTCCGGAACCGGTTTGAGGGGCGGGGGAATGAACAATAGCCGCTCGCCCACTAAGTTCGAACAGACGAGAGGACATAAATAACGGCCGAAAACACACACAGACTTTGACAGTCTAACGCCTCACGGACCTTATTGCAACGTATAAATCCGGACAATTACGTCATCCCTAGGTGAAATTTTTTTTTAAATGGGGAAAGGGGTGATTGGCACGTGCAAGATGGATGCCACCTGTACTGTCACGTGGACGAGATGGATGTCTCTTCCCTGTATTGTCACATCCCCTCCCTCCCCCCCCCTTGATCTATGCTTCGCACACCTTCATTTGTTACGAAACCCACCCTTCCACACCCCAATAAATTACCTTAAACCTCTTACCGACTCATACTCCGGACCTCCCCCTTTTTATTCGCGAAATCCTCCTTTTACTTACCCTATTTTGTGTTAACATATTATCCCGAAAACAGAGGTTTAACGGCCCTTTTACTCCCTATGGAAACGACGTCTGGAAGTAAAAGCTTCGTTTGATGCCCTGGAATTGGCGCCGTTCGCAAGTGCGTCGGAAAACTACTCAAAATCACCCTTTTTGTCTTAGCGGCTCGTACTTACAGATTCTACATTTAAGATGAAAAATTACAATTTCCCTTTGATAGTTTATTCAAAGGTGCTTCTCAGGATTCTTTTATTGGAGTCTTTGAAAGTTGGTCTCCTTATTAAGGCCTCGTTAAAAGGGGACTTTTTAAAGAAGAAACGTTTTTTAATTATAAACCTGATTTCCTTTTCCTTTTTTGTGTTTCGATAAATTGAAAAATTTGAAAGTCTTTTTTTTAAAAATGGCGGTAAAAAATCACCTGATTTAGGAACTCCCAGTAAAAAGTTGATTCTCCATTGAATGATAATGTTATTTTTTTAATTTTAGGGCTAACTATTCCCGGTCAAATTCATCATGACGTCACAAGCGAATCAAATCTATTGTATCCAGCTGTTTCAAATCCACCCTTAACCCTTCTTTGCTTTCCGCGCAAAATATTGAATGATTGGAACCTCAAAGTACAAGACATTGTGGATTTTAAAATGTATACAAGGAGTTAAAAACTCAGGTGGAGTTATTGTTTTGGAAAAGGGTCCTCTATTTTCCTATCCGAGCCCTTTTCCCAACGCGAACTAATTACTGGGCAGGGTTACCACCACGCCTGCGATCCCAGGGCTTGACTTAATGAGGAATTGATGAACCGGAATTCCGACCGAGTCCTCAATTCCTCCGAGGGGTGGTCGGAAGGCCCTGATTTGTTTCCGCCGGTGATAATTGTCAATTCTCTTTGCCTTCTAGATAATTGCCTAACCCTGGAGGGATGAGAATGAGGAGGGGAGGGAATCGAGAAAACGTGAACCTCCTGAATGTCACTATCTTCAGCATTCCAAACTTATTAAACCACAAAAGGGTCCCTGCACATTCAACCTCGAAAAAAAATAAGAACTTAATGAAACTTGTTCGAGGAACCCTTGGGAAGATCTACACCTCGAGAGCGAATTATCCTACCGAATCCGTGCATTTATTTTTTATTATTAGGTGTACAAAATGAAACTCAGCCACAGGGTAAATTTGAGTAGATTTTAGCCGAGTTTCATTTTGTACACCTAGTAGTTCATTTTTTCAAAATTTTAAACATTGTAGGCGTTAAAGTCCATCAAAAGTTGACCTTCTCCGTGTAAGAAGGTTATTGAAGTATAACCATTAAGAAGGTTAATTTTTAAAGGCTTGTAAATCGTAAACCGTTACAGATATTGAAAAAATGCACTAAATAAAATCTGTTGGAAATTTAATTCTCTTTAATTTTTATTCTATTCATTTTTTCTCTAGGACGCACTGTTTTCAAGATAAATTTATTTAAAAAAAAATTATTTTCCGAAAATGGTGCATCCTAGAAAAAAATAATTAAGTACAAATTTATAGAAAATTAAATTTCCTACAAATTTTATTTATTAGGAGTACAAAATGAAACTCAGCCACAGGGTAAATTTGAATTTTGTAGATTTTAGCCGAGTTTCATTTTGTACACCTAATAAATTCTAAATTTTAAATTTTTTTATTAAGTTCTAACACCGGCTATCTCATTTTTATAAGTTTTTAGTTTGGCATCAATTGGTAAACTTTGTGGAGAATCGAATTCCGTTGGTAGTTTAACCCTATTACCAACAGAAAATGCGTAGTGCACGATTTAGCCAACAGGTGATGCATTGATTCCAATGAGACAGTATTTTTGTTCTCCTGAAAACCCAGGAAAAATGAGATAACCGGCGCGACGATATAATTATTGTAGTGTTTCAATTTTTAACTATTTTTTTTCTCAAATAATGTAAAGTTTCAATCTAAAAAAATTTAGGATATAATTGGCGTAAGAATTATACCTTGAAGAAGCCCCTTTACAGATTTGAAATACCATAAATTCCTCGCTCTTTTCCCTTTTTAATAATAAAAAGGAACTTTCAAAGACTTTAATAAAATAAAGAAAACTCAAGTTTTTCCTTCCACTTTTTGAACATTTAATTTCATGCCCTTTCATGTTGTAAGCAATTATAGATCCATAAAAAAAATGGCAAAAATAAACAAATAGAAATTTTCTTCCGGGCCAGAATCTTCTCTTTATCCGAATATCGAAAAAAGGTCGAAAGGGGGAGAAAAGAAGGAAAGAAAACCATGGGATTTCCTAGAGTTCGTGCAGTGTTTTTCGCACTTTAGAAACTCCTCTATTAAAGAAAATGTCTCCCCAGAGTTTGTAGAGCTTTAGAAAATTTCTCCGTTTTTCCCCCAGGAGGTCTCAAACCCTTCCCGCGGGTAAACTAGAAGAAAATGATATAATGATATTCACAAGAGCGAATTTTCAACAAAATTCATCCCCCCCGCCACGCCCCGGCTTTAAATAAGGGGTTGAAAATTTAATACTTGACTTTTAAAAAAAGTCATAACGTTTTAGTAGAGTTTGGAATTAATTTGGTTTTTAATTTACCTCTGGGGCTTCATATTTTTTTTCTTCTCACTCGATTTTACATGAAATTTATAGTTTATATATGGAAGTTTATAATTAGATACTTTTGTTTTAGAGTTGGGGCGTCAAGTTCGAAGTTTCCGTTCTATTCACCCCTTCTCCTTTTTGTCGCCCTCCTCTTTTGTTCAAAGCGACATTGCTTCTGAACTCGAGTATAAACTACCTCATGATCAGGGCGCCGTTGTGGGAATTGGATGAAAGTTAACACCTTAGTCCGAAATAGTTGGAAAGCTGATGAAGTCAGACGTTAGACGTAGTGAGAAAGACGGAAGAATTGACTGAACTTGGATTGATGGAAAATTGTAAATAAAGAAGGCGCCACTAATCCACCTAGTTCCTTCTATCTACTACACCAAGCATGGAGGTAAGAATAAACTGGAGCGTCATAGCAGGGGGAGAAGTCGGAGAGTAAAAAAAAGGTTGCATTCCTGTTACAATCTCTACTGTTTGGCTTCACTTTTCGGACGTTAGGTTCTCTCCGCTTTATTCTTACCTCTACTTGAAAATAAAGATGGCGCCACTAATCCACCTAGTTCCTTCTATCTACTACACCAAGCATGGAGGTAAGAATTAACTGGAGCGTCATAGCTGAAGGAGAAGTCGGAGAGTAAAAAAAAAGGTTGCATTCCTGTTACAATCTCTACTGTTTGTCTTCACTTTTCGGACGTTAGGTTCTCTCCGCTTTATTCTTACCTCTACTTGTAAATAAAGATGGCGCCACTAATCCAACTAGTTTCTTCTATCTACTACACCAAGCATGGAGGTAAGAATAAACTGGAGTGAGCGTCATAGCTGGGGGAAAAGTCGGAGAGTAAAAAAAGTTTGCATTCCTGTTACAATCTCTACTGTTTGGCTTCACTTTTCGGACGATAGGTTCTCTTCGGTTAATTCCTACCTCCATTTGCCCAGGTAGGAGCTTTTCGCCACATAGACTTAATTAGTGTATTTTGGACTTTTAAAGGCGAACAAATATTTCTTAGTCGCGCGTTCATGAATCCATTAGAGTGTTTATCGAGTTGAATACATGGCGGATGAAGGTTAACCCGATCTGTTAATGGAATCCACTTTGATCCCCTTCAGTTTCGACAATCTACGGGCGTCAAGAGCGATCCTTGTCTCTGTTGATTCTATATCGTTATACAGACTCCACATTAGAAACTACGATTTAAAAACCAAAACTTTTTTCCTAAATTGAAAAAACTTTTTTTTCACCTCGAGTAAAAAACTCGTTGACAGAAGTGGCGGTGAGTGATCGATATGACAAGTGTCTTTATTGTATACGTTACAGCCATCATAAACACCATCCTCCATCCTTGTCAGTCGACAAAAATAATAAAGTTAAGATAAAAGCAATGGTAGGGAAAAAGTAACATCTCCTACTTTTATACGGGGCTTTATGAAGCGTAAAAAAAAGAGAAGTTGAAGTAAAAGGTAAATCGGACGTTTTTGAAAGCTTCTAGCGTGTCGTCCGCCATTAAAAGACGACTCGGCGAACTTTGATGGCCCAACTCACTTTGTCCACTACTAAACGTTAAAAGCTTCCAATTAACCAATTCATAATAAACAATTTAATATCTCAAGGGGAGATCACTTATAAATATGTAACCTGTAATTAAAAGATGTCAACATGGCGTCACTTGTTGGACATGGTAATTGCTTATCAATCAAAAGCACACTTAATTCATACCCCACCCTTTATAAAGTCAGAAAGCGTGCACGTAACTTTAATTATTAATACAGGGCGGATTTCAACTCTTGTTACAAACTTCACCTCCTCTTTCTTCAAGTAAAAATTAACAGAAAAAAAAAGTTATAATGAAGTTCCTCCAATTTACAGTTCTATTCTATTAGAAAAAATTAATTTACCCCAAATGTAGAAAATAACTAATTTTTTTGTCACCCTCAACGGTGTACGAAAATCAGGTTGCTTTCTCTTTAAATGCTCAAAATATGGTTCAAAAAAGATTATTTTTGTTATTTTTCCCACTACATACATAAGTACTGGTCTGGAGCTGGCCCCGACGGGAACTTCCTTAAAGAGAAGTATCTATATAGGAGGGGGAAGTATATGGGAGGAGAAGTATAACGGAGTGGGAAGTATGTGGGAGGAGAAGTATAACGGAGTGGGAAGTATGTGGGAGGGGAAGTATAACGGGGGGGAAGTATAACGGAGTAGGAAGTATAATATGGGAGGGGAAGTATAACGGAGGGGGAAGTATAACGAACGGGGAAGTATAACGGAGGGGAAAGTATAAGGAAGGGGAAAGAATAACAGAGGGGGAAGTATAATGGAGGGGGAAGTATAAGGGAACGAAAGTATAAAGGAAGGGGATGTAGTAGGGAGGGAAAGTATAAAGGAGAATTTTCCAAGTTAGTTTTTTCGAAAAATTTTTCGGGCTTTTTTTTTTTTTTTTTTTTTTTTTCGAAAAATTTTCTAAGTTCTTTTTTTCGAAAAATTTTCTAAGTTCTTTTTTTTGAAAATGTTCTAAGTTTTTTTTGTCCGAAAAAAATTTTTTTTTTTTTTTCAAAAAATTTTCAAAGTTTTTTTCGAAAAATTTTCTAAGTTTTTTTTTGTAAAAAAAAAAAATTTTTTTTCGAAAATTTTCCGGGTTTTTCTTCCTTTTTCTTTTCTTTTTTTTTTTTTTAAATTTTTAAGTTCTTTTTTTCGAAAAATTTTTTAAGTCTCAAGGTAGAAATAATGGGCTCTTTGGCCTAGGGATGTGCCTCTCGTAAAGGGTAGAAGTACGAAATTTCTCCCTACTAATAAAAATAGTAATTAAAAAGTGCCAATTTTTTGCACCAAAATTCTTAAAAAATATAAGGAGCAATTGGTGAAAATTTGGTGAAAATCGGATTAACGGTTCGGCCGCAGCGAATTTTTTAAAATTTCAAACAGACATATCTCCGCCATTTTTTCGAAATTCAAAAATCGCCCTCGTCATATTCTTCTTCACCGGCTAAAGAAATTTGCGTAAAAATTTGGTGAAAATCGGACGAAAACTGTGGCCGTAAAGTGTTCCGGAAAAAAATGCTACGGCCGGCCGGAACCACAGACAAAGTTGAGATCGGTAAAGATCAATATTCGATTTTACCCTCCGGACCCCGGAAGACCCCTCCCCAAAAACCCGACATGGAGGGTATCACAATAACTTCTTTAAGGAAGTTAAAAATGAAACAACATCCTGGGCGGTAAATCGAAGAAAAGTACTGGTTTGAAGAGCTTCCAACGAAAATTTACTTAAAGAGAAGTAACAATATAGGAGGGGGAAGTATATTGGAGGGGAAGTATAACGGAGGGGGAAGTATGGGAGGGGGAAGTATATAGGAGGGGAAGTATATGGGAGGGGAAGTATAACAGAGGGGGTTTTTTTTTCGAAAAATTTTTCGGTTTTTTGTTTTTCGAAAAATTTTCTAAGCTTTTTTTCGAAAATTTTTTTTAAGTATCAAGGTAGAAATAATGGGCTCTTTGGCCTAGGGATGTGCCTCTCGTAATGGGTGGAGTATAAAATTTCTCCCTACTAAAAAAAAAAAAAAAAAAAAAAAAAAAAAAGACAATTTTTTTACACTAAAAATTCTTGAAAAATATAAGAGTAATTGGTGAAAATCGGACCAATGGTTCGGCCGCAGCGAATTTTTTAAAATTTCAAACAGACCATATCTCCGCCATTTTTTCGAAATTCAAAAATCGCCCTCGTTTACATTCTTCTTCACCGGCTAAAGAAATTTGTGTGAAAATTTCGTGAAAATCGGATGAAAACTGTGGCCGTAAAGTGTTCCGGAAAAAAATGCTACGGACGGCCGGCCGGCACAGACAAAGTTGAGATCGGTAAAGATCAATATTCGATTTTACCCTCCGGACCCCGGAAGACCCCTCCCCAAAAACCCGACATGGAGGGTATCACAATAACTTCTTTAAGGAAGTTAAAAATGAAACAACATCCTGGGCGGTAAATCGAAGAAAAGTACTGGTTTGAAGAGCTTCCAACGAAAATTACTTAAGAGAAGTAACAATATAGGAGGGGGAAGTATATTGGAGGGGAAGTATAACGGAGGGGGAAGTATATGGGAGGGGGAAGTATATAGGAGGGGAAGTATATGGGAGGGGAAGTATAACAGAGGGGGTTTTTTTTTTCGAAAAATTTTTCGGTTTTTTGTTTTTCGAAAAATTTCTAAGCTTTTTTTTCGAAAATTTTTTTTAAGTATCAAGGTAGAAATAATGGGCTCTTTGGCCTAGGGATGTGCCTCTCGTAATGGGTGGAGTATAAAATTTCTCCCTACTAAAAAAAAAAAAAAAAAAAAAAAAAAAAAAGACAATTTTTTTACACTAAAAATTCTTGAAAAATATAAGAGTAATTGGTGAAAATCGGACCAATGGTTCGGCCGCAGCGAATTTTTTAAAATTTCAAACAGACCATATCTCCGCCATTTTTTCGAAATTCAAAAATCGCCCTCGTTTACATTCTTCTTCACCGGCTAAAGAAATTTGTGTGAAAATTTCGTGAAAATCGGATGAAAACTGTGGCCGTAAAGTGTTCCGGAAAAAAATGCTACGGACGGCGGCCGGCACAACAGACAAAGTGAGATCGGTAAAGATCAATATTCGATTTGACCCTCCGGGGTCTGGAAGACCCCTCCCCAAAAACAATAACTTCTTTAAGGAAGTTAAAAGGTAGAAGTGTTGTAAAATTAGGATTTCAACCGAGGAAAACGGCCAAAATTTTGGAAAAAAGGTATTTAAATGATAAGAATTGGAGAAAACTAATCAAAAAGAGGAAATGTATTTTCTCAGCCAAAAAATCTAGAAAAACGCTCTAAAATCAATGTAAAAACTGGGACATTTTGGCGAAAAACTGGACAAAGCTGGTTAAAAGGGTTGCAAACTAAGAAAACTCCAGAAATCTGATAAACCTTTTTTTTTTCCGGGAAATCTGTAGAAATCTGTTAAAAGTTCAAAATTCCGATTAAACACCAAATTGATTCAGTAGAAAATCGAATTTCTAGGACAAATAACAATACGCAGTTTGAAACTTCTGGAGCATGCGCAGAATGATTTGGACGCTAAATCTGACATCGTTCGAATAGTTTGTCCGTCAAATCTGAATTCATCTGACGTCATATTAGACGTGAAATCCTTCTGTGCATGCTCCAGAAGTTTCAAACTCACTTGTGGAGAAAAATTACGAGAAAAAAACTCGATCAGAGACAAAATTTAAAAAGAAAAACACTAAAAAAGTTGAGTTTTTGGGATCAAACAAAAAATCGCCTAAATTCTTAGTGAAATATAGCGGTCCTCTCCTGAAAGAAAAACTGGCCACAGTTTCGTTAAAATGGTGAAATCTGTGGGTATCTTTATCATCAAAATTTGAGTTAAACTGACGTAAGGATTGATTTCTGCACTCTATGCTCTGTTGTATGATATAATTACGGTGAAAACGTTCTACGGGATAGTATTTCGGCCCTAATGTGTTATACAAGGCTAATACATAGGTATTACCTATGTCACTCCGTTACGACAATCAACGACTTTGATGTCCCCCCCGTTTTCACTTCAGCCCTTATTGGAATCAATACATAACGCCCCATAATAACGCTATTACCCATGACACGTGAAACCGTGATTTAAGTCGGGAAAAACCTTCTTTTTTATATAATAAAAGTCTTGAAGCCTAAACCGCGAGAAGCTATAAAACATCATTTCGTGAAAGGATGGGCTCAAACCCCAACGAAACTTTCATTTTCAAAGGCGGGACTTCCTGAAAAGGATGGAGAAAAAATAAAAGTTTTAATGGCCGTGTAATAGGAAAAGCCGAAGATGCTACGTCGGAAGAAAAAATTTTTTTCTTTTTTCTTTACTTGCATATTCATTTAAAACTCAAAAAATAAGATTGATTTGAAACTTAATAACTTGAAAATATTTTTCTCTGATAAATAAGATGAAATTGTTTAAATAAACAAATTGACTACAGACGGAAGATATCGACCGTCTTAAGGGGATATGAGGGTTTTAAGTTGGTTGCTTTGTACATATTTCGTTGGGAGCAACGGTTTTCGGTTTTTCCCTTCTATCTTGGAAACCGTCGCTCAAAACGAAAAAATGTGTTAAGTAAAAGTTGTAGCTACAAAAATATCCTACATAAAATATCTTATTGGTTTTTTCCGTCAGAGCAATCTTTCAGGAGATGTGAAGGTTTTAAGTTTTCAGACAGGCTCTGTAGGATTATTAGTTTTAACCTCATAACTCCTTAAATATTGCTCTTACGCAAATAATGAATAAAGAATTTTTTGTAGGAAATCCTTGTACCTACAACCTTTACTTAGAACATTTTTCGTTTTGAGCGATGGTTTCCGAGATAGAAGGGAAAAACCGAAAACCGTTGCTCACAACGAAAAATTTGCAAAGCAACTCACTTAAGAACCATCATACCTCCTTAAGGGAAGAGAAAGTGGCGCTATCTTTGATGGTGAAAACGACCGTACTCTCTAAAATCTCGACCGTAAATTCCAAAATGGCGGTTGTGCTGTACCCAATTTTTGGTCAAGAAAGCAACAAGTACAAGGACAGTAGACACCAGTAGCTTTGTTCCAACCGTAGAAACTCCTGGAACATGCGCAGAAGGTCTTTGACTTCAGAAAACTTAAGATTTGACGGGCAAACGATTTGAACGACGTCAAATTTGACGTCCTGCGCTACAGGAGTTTAGAGTCAGTTTCAAACTGCGGTTGGAACTATTGACAACAATGCCAACAATAGTTTTTCCAAAATTTTCGGCCTTACCTATTTTTAGGATTCTTACCCTCATTTTTAAATTTTAAACTGATTTTCCAGCGTTTTTCGTTATTCTTTACTATGAAAACCCCTAATTCTCCCTAATTATAATCCCAAAAATCCCCACTTTACCATTTTTTACCCAGAATTCTTAGGAAGAGATCTCCTCTCCAGAGAATTAATGAAAACCGCGGGAATATCAGCAATTCGATTAATCCCCACTTTGAGCGCTTTTTACTCAAAGATAGCGCCACTTCTACACCACGATAGCAAGATGAGGCTAACCTTGAAATCGGTTTTAGCCTCCAGGAATTTAAACCTTGGTAATTTTCTAGTGCCACTACCTGGAACATGATGGTTTTTTCACCACAAGCTTCTTCGAAATGCGTTTATTATGATAATAAAGCAATAATGGTTAATAACATATTATTTCGTTGTATTTTAGGCTTAAAGTACCTTTAATACCTCATCGCTTTGTTAATTCCCTCCTACGTTAGGGCGTATAATTGGTTTAAGAGAACATCATAAGGTATGAGTTAACTCACGTCGGTTTAGAAGGGAGCTCGATTAACCGGGTTAAGCAAATAAGGACCCGACTAGGAGATGAGAGGATTAACGACCATGAGAGAAAATCTCGTTAAACTTTTTCCCCCATCAAAATCCTTTTCAAAGACATCACCAGAAACAGAAGTCTGATTTAATAATTTTAGTTTTTTTTTTTTAATTTTATTATAACAATAGGTGAAGGATATTTTTTTCAATAAAGGAAAGAGGACAATACCGAATGGAACAAAAGAAGGAGAGTTTTGTGAGGGGTTGCAGTTGTGTAACCTTCCGTTACGTAATCTTGTGTTAATTAAAGTGATTACCTAACCTTCGTAAAATAAACAATTTTCTTTTAACAATAAAGGGATGTAGGTATTTCACGTGAGGACTTCCGAGCGGAATAATTCCAAGAGCAATACTAAATAAACGATTACGTACGCCTCATTGATCTGAAAAGGGAATAAAAAAAATTTGCGTTTCTGTTTGTTATTTCCGATGGGGGAAAAAAATATAAACAAATATTATATAGAAGATAATTCTAGATATAGGCATTTCATTTCATCGCACTTTTTCCTCTGACATCTTTAAGATAATCAGAAAGTTTAAGGTTTTAAGGTGGACAACGAAGGTTAAAAATTAAAAATTGAAAGATACTTAGGTAGCAAATCGCGGACCTTTTAGCAAAAAATAATTTTGATGATTAGTTCTCAATTTGATTTTGGCATTGTTCAGAGGGTAATTTTTGTGGAGAATCGAATTCTGTTGGTAGTTTAACCCTATTACCAACAGAAAACGCGTAGTTCACAATTTAGCCGACAGGTGATGCATTGATTCCAATGAGAAATTAATCCGTATTTTTGCACTCCTGAAAACCTAGGGAAATTTCATCGATTCTAAGCTCAATTTTAAGACACTTTTACTTAATTCATTTTTGGATTTTTTGGTAGTTTTAGAGCGTTTTCCATATATTAGGTGTACAAAATGAAACTCGGCTAAAATCTACAAAATTCAAATTTACCCTGTGGCTGAGTTTCATTTTGTACACCTAATAAATAAAACTTGTAGGAAATTTAATTTTCTATAAATTTGCACTTAATTATTTTTTTCTAGGATGCACCATTTTCGGAAAATAATTTTTTTTTAAATAAATTTATCTTGAAAACAGTGCGTCCTAGAGAAAAAATGAATAGAATAAAAATTAAAGAGAATTAAATTCCAACAGATTTTATTTAGTGCATTTTTGAATATCTGTAACGGTTTACGATTTACAAGCCTTTAAAAATTAACCTTCTTAATGGTTATACTTCAATAACCTTCTTACACGGAGAAGGTCAACTTTTGATGGACTTTAACGCCTAAAATGTTCAACATTTTGAAAAATGAACTACTAGGTGTACAAAATGAAACTCGGCTAAAATCTACAAATTCAAATTTATCCTGTGGCTGAGTTTTCATTTTGTACACCTAATAGTTTTCCTAGAAAAAACCCGAAAACACTGAAAACGCTTTAAAAAAAATCAAACATTTCTCAGGACCTACTAAACTAGAGACATCTCTGATTCCAATTCATTTTTCTGAATAAAAATTGATTAAAAGATGGAAACGCGAAAATAAGAAGACTCACCCTTTAAAATGGCAAAACTTACGCTCATTTTGCTTTTAATTTCGGACGCTATTTCAAAAATATAAAATTTTAATTCAAGAAAGAATCAATGGACGAGGCATTGAAGAGTCATGCCTTAATGGACGGAAAAAATTTATTAAAAATCTGTATATTAATGAAACGTAAAGCCGCGCAGGAAGTAACCGGTCGGACGGATTAAAAGGGTGACTTGACGAAGTTAATATTGTTCAATTAAGAGTAGGGATGAGACCCCACCTCCGCCAACTCTCCGGAGCGTCCCTAATGTAACGGCGGGCAATTAAACACTGATCCCTTATACTGGGGATTTGCACAATTTACAAGGCAAGTTCGAACCATATTAGATCTACATGAGAGAAAACGTCAATATCACTCGGGGAAAAAAGAGGAGATGAGGTAGCACTGAGAGAAATGGAAAAATTTATTGTGCTTTTAAGTCCAGGTAGAACGGGTAGCTACGCGTTCACGAGTAGCTTCGAGGTTACAAATTGAAAGACTATAACAACGTTTGTTGGGCCTCAAGTTCAGTCATCGTCCGCTAATAGCGCTGGTTCTACATGTCTACCGCAAAAAAGGAGGCTAAGCTCCCTAAATGAAGTAGCAGAGCGTTCACGTCATTGAGGTTATCGCATGTTAAGACCGTTTCTGGGCTTCAGTCATCGTCCGCTTAGAGCACTGGTGGTCACTAAAGATCTCTATTAGTACTTCTGTGGTATTTGAAAATACGATATTTGACCTAGGAAAACGGGCCGAAAATTGAAGATGACATTATGCAATCGGTAGGAACAAGTTATAAGTTTGAAAGGGGGGCAATCAATCAATCGTCCCAAAAGTCAACTAACTCGCTGATCAATCACAACTACAAATAAACTCCAAAAAAGTTTTGCTCAAGGGGGAAAAAATTAAAAATCAATTATGTAAGATTAATTTTTCTTATAGGGGGTTAAAATCGATACAATAAGGTGCAAGGGGAAGGTGTGTTTACCAGGAGCTTTGTTCCAACCTAAATATTTTTTTGGAAGAAATATTTAGACGTCAAATTTGACGTCGTTCAAATCGTTTGTCCGTCAAATATGAAGTCATCTGACGTCAAATTAGACGTGAAAATCCTTCTGCACATGCTCCAGAAGTTTCAAACCAGTTTCAATCTGCGGTTGGAACAAAGATATTAAGAAGGACGCATAAAAATAAATTCCAGGTTTCAGGGGATTGAACCTGGACCCCCAACATCAAAGTAAACAAGGGAAACCCTCAAAACTACCAACTCCAACAGAAAATAATAAAACATTTGTAAAATTTAAAAAGTCATTTTATTCCTCACAATATCACAATAATTAAAAAATAAAATTCTTAAATTTTCCGTTTCCAACATCACGATGCAATCTAGTGGATCTTTTTAAAATTAAAAAATTGTTCATCCTCCATGTAGAGTGCTTATAAACATAACTTTATCTCCAGGCTGAATTTTGTAGTCTAGTTGATCCTTAAAAATAATTAATAATAATTAAAAATTAAGGTTAATTATTAATTACTAACCAGCAGTTCCCAGTCAGTTTCGTTTACAATAACTAGAATTCCTGGTCGCCTGATGAAGAAAAGAATAAAATAAGTTGTAAAGTTAGACAAAGAAGAGTTGGCCAGTGATTAAATCTGGACCTAATAAGCTTCGTTCCAACCGCAGCTTTGAAACTGCTAGAGCATACGCAGAAGGATCTGCACGTCTGATGTCAGATGACTTCAGATTTGACAAACGATTTGAACGACGTCAAATTTGACGTCAAAATCCTTCTGCGCCTGCTCCAGGAGTTTCAAAATGCGGTTGGAACAAAGATGATAATAATAAATTAATAGAAATCACTTACACTGTGTTTTCTTGCATGAATAATTCTGGACGTTCTGATAAAAGGTTGTCTTTAAGCCAATGAAGAAATTTCCCTATAGTCCCTAAAAGTAATAATAAATTTATTTTAGGAGAAAAATGGGCCTAAGGCCTATTTGGCCATTTTTAGACTTACATTCAGTCGACAAAGGTAACTCGACATCATGACGTTTTATTTTGTTAAAAGCAATTCAGCCCCACCGCTAAATTTTAAATAAAATTATATTAGCTTTGTTCCAACGGCAGTTTGAAACTCCTGGAGCATGCGCAGAAGGATTAGCACGTCAAATTTGACGTCAGATGACTTCAGATTTGGCGGACAAACGATTTGAACGACGTCCAAATCCTTCTATGCTCCAGGAGTTTCAAACTGAGGTTGGAACAAAGCTAATAAAAATGACAAACCCAAATTCCACAGTGAATTTCAACGTGCCCATTATGTTTATAACCTTAACACAGAAACCTAAAATAAACTCCCCAAAAGAAAATCGATTTTAATTAAAGTACAATCGATTAAAATTAAACAAATTTAATTATTTCAAAATTAAAGTTAAGATTATAAAGTACTTACCTTATAAACGAATAAATTGAGAAAAAGAACAACACTGGATTTTCTACTCATTTTGCTTTTTTTAGACGAATGGAAGTTTTTATCCTTTTGGAGTTTAGACCTGATAAGAAATTTCAAGGACTCAATTACTTATTTTAATCTCCCCCCTCCTCATTGAGTGGAATTTTCTCTTCTTATTTATACACCGATCGTTTAACATATCTTTTTTTTTATTTTGAAAAACCTTCAACTTATCGAACTTATCGTGAACGATAAGAGGTCCTAAAAGTAAATTTTTTCGTGTCTTCAACTTCACTAGAAAGCGGAAAGTTCTTCTAATATGTCGTCTTTAAATAAGGTAAAAATTCCTTAAATTAGTTTATTTTTTTATTATTAATTAATTAGATGACTTCTCATTTTTAAAATTGATAAGGTTGAGTGGATATCTTATCATTGTAAGGAGCCAAAATTTTAATTAGAACTTCTATTTTTGTTATTGGTATTTTTTCTCTTTTGGTTGGTATTACTTTTTTGGTGTTATAGGTGACTTTTAAACTCTGATTAAAGTCAGAAATAGTTAATATTTTTAACTATTTGCTTCTTCCTTTTTCTTCTTCTTCAAGTCTTTTTCTATTTTTGTTTTATTTGAATTTAGGAACATTTACACCCAACCAATTAATTTTACATAATATTACGCAAAAAAGAAAAATTTATTTAATATTTACTTCTGAAAATGTGAATAGGTCTTACAATCTAGACAACCCAGTTAAAAATTAGTAATTGACCAAATTGCCTAAAACGCCCATTTTTACGTTCGCTTTTTTTTTTTTTTTTTTTTTTTTTTTTTTTTTTTTTTTTTTATCTGGGGGCGAACTTGAAGAAGAAGAAAAAGGAAGAAGCAAATAATTAAAAATATTAACTATTTCTGACTTTAATCAGAGTTTAAAAGTCACCTATAAATTACTGATATAAAGGACCAGATTTTTTTACTTTAATCAGAGGTTAAAGAGATTTTTTTAAAACAATGACCAATGAGCTACTTGAGTTAAAAACTGACTGAAAAATGAAAAAAGTACTAGTTTGGAGAGCTTCCAACAAAAACTTCCTTAAAGAGAAGTAAAAATGTAGGAGGGGAATTATTAAAGAGGGGAAGTATAATGGAGGGAGAAGTACAAAGGAGGGGAAGTATAAAACGCCCATTTTTACGTTCGTAAGCTATTTTTTAATCTGAGGTGAACTTGAAGAAGAAGAAAAAAGGAAGAAGCAAATGGTTGAAAATATTAACTTTTTCTGACTTTAATCAGAGTTTAAAAGTCACCTATAAATTACTGAAATAAAGGACCAGATTTTTTGACTTTAATCAGAGGTTAAAGAGATTTAAAAAAAAAATGACCAAATGATGAGCTACTTGAGTTAAAAACTGACTGAGAAATGAAAAAAAGTGCTAGTTTGGAGGGCTTCCTACAAAAACTTCCTTTTAGAGAAGTAAAAATGTAGGAGGGGGAAGTATAATGGCGGGAGAAGTACAAAGGAGGGGAAGTATAAAACGCCCATTTTACGTGCGTAAGATTTTTTTTTTTTTTATCTGGGGCGAACTTGAAGAAGAAGAAAAAGGAAGAAGCTGGTTAAAAATATTAACAATTTCTGACTTTAATCAGAGTTTAAAAGTCACCTATAAATTACTGAAATAAAGGACCAGATTTTTTTGACTTTAATCAGAGGTTATAGAGATTTTTTAAAATGACCAAATTATGAGTTAAAAACTGACTGAAAAATGAAAAAAGTACTAGTTTGGAGAGCTTCCAACAAAAACTTCCTTAAAGAGAAGTAAAGATGTAGGAGGGGGAAGTATTAAAGAGGCGAAGTATAATGGAGGGAGAAGTACAAAGGAGGGGAAGTATAAAACGCATTTTTACGTTCCCTTTTTTTTTATCTGGGGTGAACTTGAAGAAAAAGAAAAAGGAAGAAGCAAATGGTTAAAAATATTAACAATTTCTGACTTTAATCAGAGTTTAAAAGTCACCTATAAGTTACTGAAATATTTTTTTGACTTTAATCAGAGGTTAAAGGGATTTTTAAAAAAATGACCAATGAGCTACTAGAGTTAAAAACTGACTGAAAAATGAAAAAAGTACAAGTTTGGAGAGCTTCCAACAAAAACTTCCTTAAAGGGAAGTAAAAATGTAGGAGGGGTAATTATTAAAGAGAGGAAGTATAATGGAGGGAGAAGTACAAAGGAGGGGAAGTATAAAACGCCCATTTTTACGTTCGTAAGCTTTTTTTTTATCTGGGGTGAACTTGAAGAAGAAGAAAAAGGAAGAAGCAAATGGTTAAAAATATTAACAATTTCTGTCTTTAATCAGAGTTTAAAAGTCACCGATAAATTACTGAAATAAAGGACCAGATTTTTTTTAACTTTAATCAGAGGTTAAAAAGATTTTAAAAAAATGACCAAATGATGAGTTAAAAACTGACTGAAAAATGAAAAAAGTACTAGTTTAGAGAGCTTCCAACAAAAACTTCCTTAAAGAGAAGTAAAAATGTAGGAGGGGGAATTATTAAAGAGGGGAAGTATAATGGAGGGAGAAGTACAAAGGAGGGGAAGTATAAAGGAGGGAGAAGTACAAAGAAGGGAAAGTATAATGGAGGGTGAAGTTTTTTTTTGTTAGTAAAAATTTTTCTCAGTACCAATGTAGAAATAATGAGATTTTTGCCCAAGGGAGGTCCCTCTCGTAAGGAGTAGAAATATGAAACTTCTCCCTACTAAAATATAATTTAATGTAAATAAAAGGATAAATTTTTTTACACCAAAAATTTGTTAAAGTATAAGGAGTATTTGGTGAAAATTTGGTAAAAATCGGACCAATGGTTCGGCCGCAGCGAATTTTTAAAAATATTTCAAACAGAAATATCTATGCCATTTTTTCGAAATTCAATAATCGCCCTTGTTAGTTTCTTGTTCACCGACTAAAGAAGATCTAGTGAAAATCGGTTGAAAACTGTGGCCTCAAGTCTGGAAAAAATACTACGGACGGCTGGCACCACTGACAAGATCGGTTGGGATCTGGAAGAATCTTCCCCAAAATCCCGACGTCGAGGGTATCACAATAACTTCTTTAAGGAAGTTAACTACGGACGGCAGGCAAACTTTCATCATTCCAGGCTTTAGAGTTTAGAAGCTTAATTTTAAGTTGTTTTAAAAGTGTTTATTTTTGTCTAAAAATGGGCATAAATACTGATTAAAGCCTAAATTTGTTTTCAGATTTTAAATGTCCGCTCTGGAATTAAGATTGCGACGAGGTCGATGTCGGCCGATCATAAATATCCGAACGGAATGAGCTTCGGTAATCCTATTTTGTTCAATTCATTCGTTTTAATAAATATGCTTTTCAGCACTCAACGACACTCAGAAAGAATTCCAGGAACTCGCCAGGAAATTCGCTCGTGAAGAAATCATTCCTGTCGCCGCCGAACATGACAGAACAGGAAAATTTCCATGGGAGTTGGTCAAAAAAGCGCATGGCCTCGGTCTTATGAATACTCACGTACCTCAGGAATTTGGTAAAATGGAATGATTCTAAATTATCTTAACTGCTACTTCTTTAGGTGGAATGGGAATGGGAGTTTTCGACGGCTGCTTAGTCGCTGAAGAGCTCGCTTACGGTTGTACAGGAATCATGACCGCCCTTGAAGCAAGCGGACTTGGAGTAAGAATGCATAATCATATTCTTTTTAAAAAAAACTCTTTTTTTAAATTAGCAAACACCAGTATTAATCGCCGGAAATACAGAACAGAAGAAAAAATATTTGGGACGTTTAATCGACGAGCCTGTTTTAGCTGTACGTTAATAAATAATTTTTTTTTTTTTTTTTAATATTTGCTTTTAAGGCGTATTGTGTTACTGAACCTGGAGCAGGATCGGATGTGAATGGAGTGAAGACGAGGGCCGTCAAAAAAGGCGATGAATGGATCGTAAATGGACAAAAAATGTGGATAACCAATGGAGGAGTCGCAAATTGGTATTTTGAAACAAAATTTCGCTGTTTTGTAGTCGTTGAACTCATCCTTGAACACTCTCCAAGTTTTGGGCAAAAAATTGAATGAATGAAATTCTCTTACCTTGTTTTAAGGGGATATGAGGGTTTTAAGTTAATTGCTTTGTACATTTTTCGTTGTGAGCAACGGTTTTCGGTTTTTCCCTTCTATCTTGGAAACCGTCGCTCAAAACGAAAAAATGTCCTAAGTAAAAGTTGTAGCTACAAAATTTACTACATAAAATATTTTATTGGTTTTTTCCGTCAGAGCAATATTTTAGGAGATATGAAGGTTTTAAGTTTTCAGACTGGCTCTGTAGGATTATTACTTTTAACCTCATAACTCCTTAAATATTGCTCCTACGCAAATAATGAATAAAGAAAGTTTTGTAGGAAATCTTTGTATCTACAACTTTTACTTATGACATTTTTTCGTTTTGAGCGACGGTTTCTGAGATAGAAGGGAAAAACCGAAAACCGTTGCTCACAACGAAAAATTTGCAAAGCAACTCACTTAAGAACCCTTATATCTCCTTAAGTATTGCTCTGACAAAAAAACCAATGAGGGCTTTTTTGTAGGAAATTTCCGTAGCTACGACTTTTACCTTTGACATTTTTTCATTTTGAGCGACGGTTTCCGAGATAGAAGGGAAAAACCGAAAACCGTTGTTAACAACGAAAAATTTGCAAGCAACCAACTTAAATACTTCCATATCTCCTAAAGTATTGCTCTGACGGAAAAAACCAATAAGATATTTTATGTAGTAAATTTCCGTAGCTACAACTTTTACTTAGGACATTTTTTCGTTTTGAGCGACGGTTTTCAAGATAGAAGGGAAAAACCGAAAACCGTTGCTCACAACGAAATATGTACAAAGCAACCAACTTAAAACCCTCATATCCCCTTTTTTCTGCTGAAAAAAAAATGAGCCATTTTGTTTTTCTCTTCCCCTCCTTCTCATCTCGGTCAGGAGGATTCCAGGAGTTTTTTCCACTCCAGGAGTTCCTTGTCCGAACCCCCCTTCCCCCAATTTTAAGGAGTCTGCCTGTTTTTCAGCCGAAAATACATTTTTGCGCAACTTTCAGGAGTTTTTCCTTTGTTTTTCGGCTGCAAAACACTTTTCAATTTTTTTTTTAGGTATTTCTTGCTGGCGAGAACCAACCCAGACCCAAAAGCGCCAGCTTCCAAAGCTTTTACTGGCTTTATCGTTGAGAGGGAAACTCCTGGATTGACTCCTGGAAGAAAAGTATGTCTAATGTTGGATACACTGAGATTTTAAATGTATTTTTAGGAAATCAACATGGGTCAAAAAGCCTCAGATACAAGAGGAATCACATTTGAAGATGTGAGGATTCCTAAAGAAAACGTTTTGATTGGTGAAGGTGCCGGATTTAAAATCGCGATGGAAACTTTCGACAAGACGAGGCCTCCTGTGGCTGCCGGAGCTGTCGGCTTAGCACAAAGAGCTTTAGATGAAGCTTTGAAGTATTCTTTGGAAAGGAAAACTTTCGGAGTACCAATCGCCATGCATCAAGTATGACCGTTATTTTCATAATCATTTTTAAAATTGTTTTAAAGGCTGTTTCTTTCTTATTGGCCGATATGGCTGTTGGAGTGGAAACGGCCCGTTTGGCTTGGATGAGGTCTGCGTGGGAAGTAGACCAAGGACGCCGCAACAGCTACGAAGCGTCCATCGCCAAATGCTATGCCGCTGACGTCGCCAACAAATGTGCCACCGATGCTGTCCAGGTAAAAAAAAAGAAGAAATCTTGAACCCTTTAACTTTTTCTTTAAAAGATTTTTGGCGGAAATGGCTTCAACAGTGACTACCCAGTCGAAAAATTAATGAGGGACGCGAAAATTTATCAGATCTACGAAGGTACCGCTCAAATTCAACGTCTTATCATTTCCCGCCAGATGCTCGAAAGAGCAAAGCAAAAGGCTTAAATTCAATCATGACATTATATTTTGTAAACATTTTGTAGAGGCCAATTTGTGATAATGGGGTTTATTATGTATTTTTTGTAATAATAATTTCTTTTTGCAATTATAGATTCATTATTATTGCTCGTTTTCATCGGATTTTCATTAAAACTGCATATTTTCTTGGCCGACCCCCCCCCCCCCCCCGAAACGAAGTTAAGGAAGGATTATCAAGGAAACCTTGAAAAATGGGGGATCCTAAAGTTTATAAATACAGAACATAGATTAGGATTCGAATTAGATGGATTTAGTAATAAAAGGCTTAAATTTTACGCACCTTATGTAAAATGAGAGATGAAAAGCTTCCCGAGCATGTTTGGACTGGTCTGTGGTAAAGGGTGGGGATGAATACAGTATTGCCACCCTTTTTACCAAGAAGCCGAAAAAAGTGGTAATAATTTATCAATAAATCATTAGTTTTGTACGAAAATTTTTAGAAAACGAGATTTTGTTTTATTATTCATATTTAATTATTAGTAATTACCGTTTATTTAAATGTTATGTACAAGAGATATTTAGAAGGCGGTGTAATGCACAGAGTTTTTGTCTAATGCCCATGGTGAATGTATCGTTGCAAAAGGTTCAAGGTATCCTTTTGGTTAAGGAAAGAGAGTTTTAAGGAACGTACAAAAATATAGAAGATTGGTGGCAGCGGCACATCCAATAGATACAAAATCGAAGAAGAGAAGGTTGGTAACACTGAGTCATCAAACGCTGATTACGGGTAAAGAAAAGCAAAATTGAATGAATCACTCTTTTATTTTAGAATGTAATAATCTAATGTGTCTTTTAAACAATTCTGATAAGCACTTTTGAAATTACAGTGAGGACAAGCGAAAGGCTGATTTTTTTTATAGTTCGGTTTTTGATGAATGAAGGTGTGCTTTTTAAGCGAGGAAGCCCGATCAGTGCGATAGTTACAAAGCGAACACGAATAGGGTTTTTCGCCTGTGTGAGTATTCATGTGTTCTTTGAGGCGAAATTTAAACGAGCTTTATACTCGCATAGGTCGCACGCGAAAGGTTTAATTCCGCTGTGGCGTAAAATGTGGTTTTTGAGGGCTTCTTTAGTTCCAGTACGGTGTGAGCAGAGATGGCAAATGAATGACTTCTCTCCTGTATGTCGGATAACGTGCTTGGACAGTTGGGAAGCCTGAGTCGCCTTATAAGGGCAATAGTCGCACGAAAACGGTTTTATGTTTAAATGCAACCGACGATGTTGGTTCAAATGTGAAAGCTGTTTAAAACGATCGGAACAGTATTCGCACGCATAAGGCCTTTCCCCGCTATGTCGTATCATATGTGCCTTTAAATTACTTTTTTCCGCAGAACCATAATTGCATATATCGCACGTATATGGCTTTTCTCCTGTGTGCTTTCTAATATGTCGCTTCAGTATACTCGGCTTGGCCGCCCTAAATTTACATTCTCGACAAGCATATCGGCCATTTGTCGCTGACGGTTCGTAAACTACAAAATTACCATAGACGTCATCAAATATCTCCTTTTCCTCTTTTATCTCATTCTTAACATCTATAGACTCCTCTTTTATCTCAATTTCGTCCCCAGGTTCATCTTTTATCTCGCTTATTTCCGCCATTTCACACTTTTTTAGTAAAAAATCACTAAAAACTCCAAACAAACATAATGAAAAAGAAGAAAAAGGAGCTTTTATTTAAAAAACGTAAGAAATTAAAAAGAAAAATTAAATTATAAACAGTAACTTCAATAGTGTTACAATAGCATCAAGGTTGCCAACCTAATGCAAATCCCAAAATCATAACCTACTCAGAAAAGAAGTAAAGTGTAAACAAGAAACCACAAAAAACTCCAAATAAAGCATAACGAAAAAGAAAAATAGAGCTTTTATTTAAAAACGTAAGAAAGTAAAAAGAAAAATTATGAACAGTGAATGAATGATCAGGTTTGCCAACCTAACGTAACCCCTCAAAATTATAACCTACTCAGAAACGAAGTAAACAAACGATCACAAACGATATCAAATCTACCGGCATTTCTACAATTTTGTTTTCTTCTTTCTTTTTTGTTTATCCTTAAATTTGAATAAAGCGGCCCGAAAATGGCCTCTGGATTAGAAAGCTATGTGAACCGTATCCTTTTTAAAATTTGAGATTTTTGACTTGTCGTTCAATATTTTTCTTAACAGTTTTTTTTGTAGACACTGTGTCCGTTGTGACATCTGATGGAAGGAATTTTGTGGTAAGTTTTAAGGAGAGTTTGTATTCATAAACATAAATATGGACTAATACGGTGATCGTCGATTAGTGATTTTAACCGAGGTTGTCTGTAGATGGTCTCATAATTATGAATATAATATGAATACCCCAATGATGTAAGGAGAGTTGGGCGTATTCATAAATATGGACTAACACAGTCGTCGATTAGTGATGTTAACCGAGGTTGTCTGTGGATGGTATCATAATTATGAATATAATATGAATACGCCCAATGGTGTAAGGAGAGTTGGGCGTATTCATAAATATGGACTAACACGGTGATCGTCGATTAGTGATTTTAACCGAGGTTGTCTGTAGATGGTCTTATAATTATGAATATAATATGAATACGCCCAATGGTGTAAGGAGAGTTGGGCGTATTCATAAATATGGACTAACACGGTGATCGTCGATTAGTGATTTTAACTGAGGTTGTCTGTGGATGGTCTCATAATTATGAATATAATATGAATACGCCCAATGGTGTAAGGAGAGTTGGGCGTATTTATAAATATGGACTAACACGGTGATTGTCGATTAGTGATTTTAACCGAGGTTGTCTGTGGATGGTCTCATAATTATGAATATAATATGAATATGCCCAATGGTGTAAGGAGAGTTGGGCGTATTCATAAATATGGACTAACACGGTGATCGTCGATTAGTGAAGTTAACCGAGGTTGTCTGTAGATGGTCTCATAATTATGAATATAATATGAATACACCCAATGATGTAAGGAGAGTTGGGCGTATTCATAAATATGGACTAACACGGTGATTGTCGATTAGTGATTTTAACCGAGGTTGTCTGTAGATGGTCTCATAATTATGAATATAATATGAATACGCCCAATGGTGTAAGAAGAGTTGGGCGTATTCATAAATATGGACTAACACGGTGATCGTCGATTAGTGATTTTAACCGAGGTTGTCTGTAGATGGTCTCATAATTATGAATATAATATGAATACCCCCAATGATGTAAGGAGAGTTGGGCGTATTCATAAATATGGACTAACACGGTGATTGTCGATTAGTGATTTTAACCGAGGTTGTCTGTAGATGGTCTCATAATTATGAATATAATATGAATACGCCCAATGATGTAAGGAGAGTTGGGCGTATTCATAAATATGGACTAACACGGTGATCGTCGATTAGTGATTTTAACCGAGGTTGTCTGTAGATGGTCTCATAATTATGAATATAATATGAATACCCCAATGATGTAAGGAGAGTTGGGCGTATTCATAAATATGGACTAACACGGTGATCGTCGATTAGTGATTTTAACCGAGGTTGTCTGTAGATGGTCTCATAATTATGAATAATATGAATACGCCCAGTGGTGTAAGGAGAGTTGGGCGTATTCATAAATATGGACTAACACAGTCGTCGATTAGTGATTTTAACCGAGGTTGTCTGTAGATGGTCTCATAATTATGAATATAATATGAATACACCCAATGGTGTAAAGAGAGTTGGGCGTATTCATAAATATGGACTAACACGGTGATCGTCGATTAGTGATTTTAACCGAGGTTGTCTGTAGATGGTCTCATAATTATGAATATAATATGAATACACCCAATGGTGTAAGGAGAGTTGGGCGTATTCATAAATATGGACTAACACGGTGATCGTCGATTAGTGATTTTAACCGAGATTGTCTGTGGATGGTCTCATAATTATGAATATAATATGAATACGCCCAATGGTGTAAGGAGAGTTGGGCGTATTCATAAATATGGACTAACACGGTGATTGTCGATTAGTGATTTTAACCGAGGTTGTCTGTAAATGGTCTCATAATTATGAAATAATATGAATACCCCCAATGATGTAAGGAGAGTTGGGCGTATTCATAAATATGGACTAACACAGTCATCGATTAGTGATTTTAACCGAGGTTGTCTGTGGATGGTATCATAATTATGAATATAATATGAATACCCCCAATGATGTAAGGAGAGTTGGGCGTATTCATAAATATGGACTAACACAGTCATCGATTAGTGATTTTAACCGAGGTTGTCTGTGGATGGTATCATAATTATGAATATAATATGAATACCCCCAATGATGTAAGGAGAGTTGGGCGTATTCATAAATATGGACTAACACAGTCGTCGATTAGTGATTTTAACCGAGGTTGTCTGTAGATGGTCTCATAATTATGAATATAATATGAATACTCCCAATGATGTAAGGAGAGTTGGGCGTATTCATAAATATGGACTAACATGGTGATCGTCGATTAGTGATTTTAACCGAGGTTGTCTGTAGATGGACTCATAATTATGAATATAATATGAATACGCCCAATGGTGTAAAGAGAGTTGGGCGTATTCATAAATATGGACTAACACGGTGATTGTCGATTAGTAATTTTAACTGAGATTGTCTGTGGATGGTCTCATAATTATGAATTCGCCCTACGGTTTTTAGTTGTTACACTTGTAATGTTGGTATTCCTTGTGTGTGATGTAATTTAAAACGCGCTTATTGGACTTATCATTTTTAGGGTACACTCAAAGGTTTTGATCAGACGATAAATATAATTTTAGACGACAGCCACGAAAGAGTTTACAGTACGACGCAAGGGGTCGAACAGGTCGTTTTAGGTTTACACATCATCCGCGGCGACAACGTCGCAGTCGTCGGCGAAATGGACGACGCCATCGACGCCAGGCTTGACTTAAGTACACTCCGAGCGGAACCCCTAGCCCACGTTTTGCATTAGCCATTTTTTTTAAATTTTTTATTATTTCTTTTTTTTTTTGTGGTAAATAAATACCGCTTTAATCACAGTTTTTATTCAATTCCTTTATAGCCTCGACATAATATAAATATTTCAGAAGAGTCCGATCTGCTGGAGCGAGGCTTCACCCATTTAACTTGATTGTAGAATTTTAAAAGGTCTTTTTCTATTTTCTGACAGGTCCCTCCTTCAAAAAGTTTCGCCAGTAGTGTCCCGCCAATTGAATTTATATCAAGAGCGAATCTAAAAAAAAAATATTAAGAATGAAAAAAAAATTTTTTTACCGTATAAATAGGTAAACAAGATTAACGATGGCGTCATGATCCATTGTTCGCACGCCGGTGGCATTGGGAGCCATATCGCTCATGACGACTTTGGCGGTTTTACCGTTTAAGGCTTCTTTGAGAGCAATTCTCGATTTCTCATCGGTGAAATCACACTGGCCGAGCAAGATGGCGCCTTCGATAGGAAATATCGAATTTCGATCTAGACCAATCACGGTTCCCTTCGCAACATTCCGGACTGAAAAACAAAATTATTTACACTTTCCAAAATGTGGCGAACCCAAAAAACGCCATTTTAACAAGTTTCCGTCGGTTTTTCGACAAAGTAACCCCATTTTGACAGGATTTTTAGGGTTTTTCACCCTAAAAACATTTAACATGTATAAGTAGGGTTCGCCACACATTTTGAGAGCTTTAAATTTACTTTTAGAATCGGCATTTGTCTTTTTGACAGCGACTTGAGTCCAGCTTCCAGGTGCGGCACCACAATCGACGACAACATCCCCAGGTGAGAAAATCTTAAATCTATCATCAATTTCAATCAATTTAAACGCACTTCGACATCTAAAACCAATGTTAAGACTTTTTTGAGCATTTTAACAAAAAAAAAAACCTGTAATTTTCAAATCTGGCTTTTTCCACGTAGGGGTCTTTCAATTGTCTTGTCAGCCATTCTTGAGAGCTTTTACTTTTCCCTTTTAAATTTGTAGGGAATTCTTTATTAAGATAACTTAAATAATGAAAACGACGATATAATTTCATAATTTTGTTCTTGTAGGTTTTAAATCAGGTTGGACAACTTAAGGATCGCTGAAGTTCTTCTGTCGCCTAAGAGATGGCGGTCGCTCCTTTTTTTTTCTTCCCCCGCGAACCGCAGCCATTTTGTAAAAGTCAAATTGAGGTCTATTTTTCTAAATTGATTAATTTTAAGTTTTTTGGACTTTTTATCGTTTTAAAATTTAAAACATAAATTTTGAACTTATTTTTTATGGGTTTGAGGACTGTTTTTTGAGATTTTTATTCGAACTAAATTGATAAGAAGAGCGTGTTTTGTGTGGCCATGTTTTTAAGGTTTTAATAACCTGTTTCTCCGTCTCTCCGCCCCAATCCGGCTCCTTCGGTTTTTCCAAGTATTTTTTTTTATTTTGAAAACGTTTATTTTAAGTTTTTTCGGGTCTTTTTGAGTTTTTCCAAGTTACGGTTTTCGGGGGTCGAAAATGAAGAAAACGTGAGTTTTTTCGGATCGGGCGCCCTCTTCCCCCTTCGTCGCGACGAATTCACCATAACAACCCCCACTGGGTCGAAAACTGGCCTAGAGACCTACTTTTTGTGAAAATTCGATTTTTTTTTCTTTAGTCCCCCTTTAAATTTTCCCCTCTTCTTTTTCCCTCCGTTCCTTGAACCTTCTTGAACTTGAAATAAACTCGGTTTTTTAACTTTTTCCTTTTTTTTTTAAAAATGGGCGACGAAGAGATTTCAATAAATCTCCCGAGCAGCTCGGCCCGGCCGGAAACCGACCTCGAAATCGAGCCGGTCGACGAAAGCGAAAGCGAAAACATACAAAATTTGAATTACGACAATAACGCAACAGGTAAAAAAAAATTTTTTTTCTTAAAATTGTTCCCCCCTCAAACAACAGGTGGTCGGGTCAGGTAGACACAATGCTCACCTTCCCCTATTTAAAAACAGGTGCCTGATAGTGTTTATTCATTTTCATTATAAAAGCCACGTTTTTCTTTGTTTCTCCAGATTCACCCAGCGAAAAAACCGGTTCCGAGTGCTCTCCGTGAACCCACATTTTATTTCTTTCCGAAATTTAAAATATAAGCGAAATTAACTCATTTTGACTTATTTATAAAAGTTACTAGGTTTTAAAAAAGGAAAACCAAGATAATTTGGGTTTTTAAGCCCCGTGCAGCATTGGTGTAATAGCAAAATGAATAATGAAAAATTGATTTTTGCAGTATTTTGACTATCTCAAAGGTTACAGATAAACTGATTAATAAAAAGATTTATTGGTGGTTGACGATTTCTGGCGTCATTTCGGATCTGATGTTCAGTCTACTCTAAAAGCAAAGAACGTCCTGTAGAGCATAATAACCTCCACATTTAATTTATATGATAATAGATTTTGGGTCTAATTTTCACTTTGTAGAGCCATAAAAATCCTCAAAATTCTTTGGCTACGAAGAGCCACAATCGCGGAGGATGACTTTCACTCTCCAGAGGCTTGAAAACCCTCTAAATTATTTTTCCTTCAAGGGCTCCGATTGCGGAGGATGACTTTCACTCTCAGAAAACCCTCAAAATTCTTCGTCCTTCAAGGGCCCAAATTGCGGAGGATGACTTTCACTCTCCAGAGGCTTGAAAACCTCAAAATTTCTCGTCCTTCAAGGGCCCCAATTGCGGAGGATGACTTTCACTCTCCAGAAAACTCTCAAACTTCGCCCTCCAAAAGAGCCCCAATCGCGGAGGATGACTTTCACTCTCCAGAGGATTGAAAACCCTCAAAATTCTTCGTCCTTCAAGGGCCCCATTCGTGGAGGATGACTTTCACTCTCCAGAGGCTATAAAACCCTCCAAATTCTTCGTCCTTCTAGGGCTCCAAATGCGGAGGATGACTTTCACTCTCCAGAAAACCCTCAAACTTCGCCCTCCAAAGAGCCCCAATCGCGGAGGATAACTTTCCCTCTCCAGAGGCTTGAAAACCCCAAAATTTCTCGTCCTTCAAGGGTCCAAATCGCGGAGGATGACTTTCACTCTCCAGAAAACCCTCTAAATTCTTCGCCCTTCAAGGACCCCATTCGCGGAGGATTTCTCACTCTCCAGAAAACCCTCTAAATTCTTCGCCCTTCAAGGGCCCCATTCGCGGAGGATGATTTTCACTCTCCAGAGGCTTGAAAACCCTCTATATTCTTCGTCCTTCAAGGGCCCCATTCGCGGAGGATGACTCTCACTCTCCAGAAAACCCTCTAAATTCTTCGCCCTTCAAGGGCCCCGTTCGCGGAGGATGATTTTCACTCTCCAGAGGCTTGAAAACCCTCTATATTCTTCGTCCTTCAAGGGCCCCAATTGCGTAGGATGACTTTCACTCTCTAGAAAACCCTCTAAATTCTTCACCCTTCAAGAGCCCCAATTGCGGAGGATGACTTTCACTCTCCAGAGGCTTGAAAACTTCAAAATTTCTCGCCCTTCAAGAGCCCCAATTACGGAGGATGACATTCACTCTCCAGATAACCCTCAAACTTCGCCCTCCAAAAGAGCCCCAATCGCGGAGGATGACATTCACTCTCCAGATAACCCTCAAACTTCGCCCTCCAAAAGAGCCCCAATCGCGGAGGATGACTTTCACTCTCTAGAAAACCCTCTAAATTCTTCACCCTTCAAGAGCCCCAATTGCGGAGGATGACTTTCACTCTCCAGAGGCTTGAAAACTTCAAAATTTCTCGCCCTTCAAGAGCCCCAATTACGGAGGATGACATTCACTCTCCAGATAACCCTCAAACTTCGCCCTCCAAAAGAGCCCCAATCGCGGAGGATGACATTCACTCTCCAGATAACCCTCAAACTTCGCCCTCCAAAAGAGCCCCAATCGCGGAGGATGACTTTCACTCTCTAGAAAACCCTCTAAATTCTTCACCCTTCAAGAGCCCCAATTGCGGAGGATGACTTTCACTCTCCAGAGGCTTGAAAACCTCAAAATTTCTCGCCCTTCAAGAGCCCCAATTACGGAGGATGACATTCACTCTCCAGATAACCCTCAAACTTCGCCCTCCAAAAGAGCCCCAATCGCGGAGGATGACTCTCACTCTCCAGAAAACCCTCTAAATTCTTCGCCCTTCCAGGGCCCCAAATGTGGAGGATGACTTTCACTCTCTAGAATACCCTCAAACTACGCCCTCCAAAAGAGCCCCAGTCACCGAGGATGACTTTCTCCCTCCAGAAAATCCTCTAAATTCTTCGTCCTTCAAGGGCCCCGTTTGCGGTGGATGGCTTTCACTCTCCAGACTCTTGAAAACCCTCGAAATTTCTCGTCCTTCAAGGGCCCCAATTGCGGAGGATGACTTTCACTCTCCAGAAAACCCTCTAAATTCTTCGCCCTTCAAGGGCCCCATTCGCGGAGGATGACTTTCACTCTCCCCTGAACTTAAAAAGTCTTTAATTCCTTTTCGCCCAGCTGACTTTTTTTTTATGTCGTGGTTCGGTTATAATTTGCAGTCTCCGGAGGCGTTCAGAAAACTTACTTTCAACCCTTAACAAAATTTTAACTTCCTCTTTTGTTATACCCTCTTTAGACGGTTTTTTATATTTTTATTTTATTTTTATATAATAAATAATGAATAGGGCCATTTTTATTGAGAACCCTTCCAGTCTTATCTTCCAGATATGCGAAGAAGCGTAGATGGAATTCATAAAATGATTTCCCTTCAATAATAATTTTAAAAGCTTTAAACTTAGTTTAAAAAAATCCTGCGACATTGAAAAATTCCCCACCTATGAAATTAATAGACGAATATTTTTTCGCCACTTTCGCGGATGACATTGCCGGAGAAAGGAAAAGTTCCCGTTGCACCCCGACGTTATATAAGGCGGGGAGGGCGGGAAGTCCGCTATTACGTCGGCCCCCGAAGGCGATGGCCTAGAAACCTTGCATCTCCTTTTTTTTCTCCCGTACGCGAAAGCTTTTCAAAATTCAGGGTCAAAATGAATTAAAAACCCGTTAAGTTCGGATTCTAAAAAGACCCTCTTCTACCCCCTAAAAATTTAAATATTTCGCCTAAATGATAGAACACAAAAAACGGCCTTTTTTGGCACTATTTTTTTCACCTCCTGAAGGTTTAATCTCACTGTAAAGCATTTTTTTTTTTCGTAAAAAAATTGAATTTTTGAAAATCTTTTTCAATTTCGAAAAATACATTGTTAAAAATCATATATGACCCTAACAATTTTATTTTATCTTATCTTATCTCTTTTAATCTGGGTTACCAGGTTTTTAATATTTTAGCAACTCATGACAAGGAAAGAAAAAAAAAATTATAATAAAAACAAAACCAATTTTTCACATGACGATGGCCAATGACCTATTTAGTACCTATTATTCTTTAATAGGGGAGTATCCAGTAGTCAGGTGACATTTTGTTCCAACCGCAGAAACTGGTCTGAAACATCTGGAGCATGCGCAGATGGAGTCTAATTTGACGTCATATGACTTCAGATTTGACGGACAATCGATTTGAAGTCAAATTTGACGTCCAAATCCTTCTGCGCATGCTCCAGATGTTTCAAACCAGTTTCAAACTGCGTTTGGAACGAAGCTATCATTATTATTTTTAAAATTTCAAAAAGAAAAAAAGAATTTGAATTTTTTTCTCATGGGAGGGGTCCGTATTGGGATGTTGGGCGGGCAAAAAGAAAAAAAAAAACGAAGAAATATCGCTGAAGGAGTTTATTTGGCGGGGATAGTGACGTGACTGGCAGCCATTTCGATTTTGCAATATTTAGCTTCGCCCCCCCTCCCCAATTCCGACATTGCTCCTAGTGCGCCACTGACCTGTATTTTTCCCATTTTTATTTTTAGATGTTTACCATAATAATTACGTTCTAAAGTGCTCGATATGTAGAAATCTCTTATCTAACGTATTTTATTGTTCGAAAAATTTTAATAAACAACCATCAACGGGAAAATATCTTGGTAAAAAAAGTTACTTCTCCCAGTGTGTTCACTCATTTTACGATAAAAAGGGAAATTTTAAAAATAATCAGTAAAATGTGCTTTTGCAAAATGAATAGGCCCTGGCTGTGTATAATTTTAATTTCCTTATAACAAAGCCATTGTATTAGGTGTACAAAATGAAACTCGGCTAAAATCTACAAAATTCAAATTTACCCTGTGGCTGAGTTTCATTTTGTACACCTAATAAATAAAAATTGTAGGAAATTTAATTCTCTATAAATTTGTACTTATTTATTTTTTTCCAGGATGCACCATTTTCGGAAAATAATTTTTTAAAAATAAATTTATCTTGAAAACCGTGCGTCCTAGAGAAAAATGAATAGAACAAAAATTAAAGAGAATTAAATTTCCAACAGATTTTATTTAGCGCATTTTTTCATTATCTGTAACGGTTTACGATTTACAAGCCTTTAAAAATTAACCTTCTTAATGTTTATACTTCAATAACCTTCTTACACGGAGAGGGTCAACTTTTAATGGACTTTAACGCCTAAAATATTTAAAATTTTGAAAAAATGAACTACTAGGTGTACTGAAACTCGGCTAAAATCTACAAAATTCAAATTTACCCTGTGGCCGAGTTTTATTTTGCACACCTAATATTACCCTCCATTTCTGGATTTTACCTTTAGTCCCATATTTTTAAACGATACTTAAAACTCCTTACCTAAAAGGATACCTTGAACACCCCTTTAGCAACATGAATTCATCATGAACTCTTCACATTCACTGCCTTCTAAATAGCTATTATAGATGACATTAAAAAACGCTAATTATTAACTTCTTTTTAATTAACTAAATATCGATTTCTAAAAATTTTAATTCGTAATTTATCGATTTATTACCACTTTTTTCGGCTTCTTGATAGATTGGCAACATTGTATTCATCCCCACCCTCCTGTGCCACCACAGACCTGTCCAAACAAGCTCCGGAAGCTTTTCATCTCCCATTTTAAACAAGGTGCGTAAAATTTTAGCCTTTTATAACTAAGTTTGATCGGAATCCTAATTTATGTTCTGTATTTATGAACTTTAGGATCTCTTTTCTTAAGATTTCCTTCATAATCCTTCGTTTTTATGAAACTTCCCTGAAAGTGATCTGTTCCTTCAAATAAAAATTCTGATTTCCCTTTTTCAAGGTGATTAGTGAGGAAACTTAAGGAATCCTCGAAGGGAGGGCTCGCTTAGGCTGACGCCAATCCTTGATTTTACTTAAAAAGTCTTAAGGAACAAAAAAATGGATGTTCAAGGTACCCTTTTTGTTAAGGAAAGGAGATTTTCGGGGCATGTTAAATAATACTCATTTTCGAACCGTGCCTTCTAAATATTAGGTGTACAAAATAAAACTCGGCTAAAATCTACAAAATTCAAATTTACCCTGTGGCTGTTTCATTTTGTACCCCAAATAAATAAAAATTGTAGGAAATTTAATTCTCTATTTTGTACTTAATTACTTTTTTTTCTAGAATGCACCATTTTCGGAAAATAATTTTTTTTAAAATAAATTTATCTTGAAAACAGTGCGTCCTAGAGAAAAAATGAATAGAATAAAAATTAAAGAGAATTAAATTTCCAACAGATTTTATTTAGTGCATTTTTTCAATATCTGTAACGGTTTACGATTTACAAGCCTTTATAGACTAACCTTCTTAATGGTTATACTTCAATAACCTTCTTACACGGTGAAGGTCAACTTTTGATGGACTTAAATGTTCAAAATTTTGAAAAAATGAACTACTAGAATATTGAGATTCCACCGCTTTCTAAATCGTCGAATCTTAGGACTTGAGTGCCTTCTTAATCGTTGAAAAACGATTCAGAATCCTGTGCCTTCTAAATATTTAAAAATAATGAGACTCCACATTGTACACTCATTACGTACTCCATTACATAGAATAGACTAAATTTCTTCAAAAGATTTTTTAAAGTAGGGAGAAATTTGGATTGTTTACGCCTGGCTAGGCATTTTTTTTAAATTGTTGTTCTCCTCCAGGATGTTTTTTATTTAATTTAATAAACTTTATTTATGCGAGGGTTGAGAAAAAATGCGTTAGGGGGATCCAGGCGAATTCCCGACCTGCGAGTCTGACCCAGTTTTAGGCATCGACCTACCCTTACAGCGCTTGCCCTTACCCTACAGCACCCCCCCCCCCCCCGGGGTGAGATTTCTCTTGTCCTGGCCTATTTTTCCTTCCTCCATTGATTTTTCCTCCCTCAATTTCTTTTTTCCTAAATTTTACTCGTCCCGAAATAAAATGTCAAGTTCCCTTTTCTAAAAATACAAGCGAGATTTTATTTTGGTTCTAGCTCTTTTTAAAGGTCATACTATCGAAAGAGAAAAATTATTTTAGGGCTTATATTAGCTTTGTTCCAACCGAAACTGATTTGAAACTCCTGGAGCACGCGCAGAATAATTTGGACGTCAAATTTGACGTCAGATGCCTTCAGATTTTAAGGACAAACGATTCAAACGACGTCTAATATGACGTCCAAATCCTTGTGCGCATGCCCAAGGATTTTCAAACTGCGGAACCAAGCTAGTAGTTAAGTTTTATCATTTTTTCCCCATCAAAAAAATTTTTAATATATTTTGTGGGTTGGATTTTTAAGTTTTCGGAGAAATACAGATGCACTTTTTTTAAATGCATAAAAATACTACGTGTATAGCAATTACCGAAGAAGAACAATGGGTGATTAGAAGAAGCATGCTAGGCTGAGCAGAACATCAAGTCAGGCCATGAACTCGCTTCTTCAAAAAAAAAAAAAAAAAATTTTCTCAACGTCTATTTTTATCGTAAATTGAATTAATACCCGCTCTCGCTTTTAAGGTTTTTCGATTGTATATTTCAGCGGTGGGGAACGATATTGCGCAATAAGTTCTTTTTTTTGCGGAGGGAAAAATCGACATCGTGGCACCATCTCTGAACGCTCCCGCCGAACTAAAAATTTCAACGATTAATTTCCCCCAATTTTACTGTCAATTCACTTTAATGGAATATCCCAAAATTATTTTTGATAATTGTTTTCTCTTTTTCGTGGCTGAGTGTTCGTTGAAAAAATTTTTATTATGGAAAAAAAAAAATCCCTCGAACTACGATTAGAACCCAGGACCCCTCAATTTCAAGGCGTATTGCGTTTAGCGTGCTCTACTAGCTTCGAGAGATACTAGCTTTGGCCCAAACGCAGTTTGGAGGTTTGGAACTCCTGGAGCTTGCGCAGAAGCATCCGCACGTCAAATTTGACGTCCTCTCCTACGCATACTCCAGGAGTTTCAAACCACTTTCAAACTGCGATTGGAAAATTTAAATGTTTTCAAAAGAATCTTTCCGTGTATAAACACAGCCTACAGTTGAAAAAAAATTGGAGGTTTGGAACTCCTGGAGCTTGCGCAGAAGCATCCGTACGTCAAATTTGACGTCAGGTGACTTCAGATTTGACGGAAAACGTTTTGAACGTCGTCTTTGACGTCCTAATCCTCCTACGCATACTCCAGGAGTTTCAAACCAGTTTCAAACTGCGGTTGGAAAATTAACAATTTTTTCAAAAGAATCTTTCCGTGTATGAAACACAGCCTACAGCTGAAAAAAAATTGGAGGTTTGGAACTCCTGGAGCTTGCGCAGAAGCATCCGTACGTCAAATTTGACGTTAGGTGACTTAAGATTTGACGGAAAACGGTTTGAATGACGTCTTTGACGTTCTACGTACGCATACTCCAGGAGTTTCAAACTGCGATTGGAAAATTTAAAATTTTTTCAAAAGAATCTTTCCGTGTATGAAACACAGCCTACAGTTGAAAAAAAATTGTAGGTTTGGAACTCCTGGAGCTTGCGCAGAAGCATCCGTACGTCAAATTTGACGTTAGGTGACTTCAGATTTGACGGAAAACGTTTTGAACGTCGTCTTTGACGTCCTAATCCTCCTACGCATACTCCAGAAGTTTCAAACTGCGATTAGAAAATTTAAAATTTTTAAAAGAATCTTTCCGTGTATGAAACAGCCTACAGTTGAAAAAAAAAATTGGAGGTTTGGAACTCCTGGAGCTTGCGCAGAAGCATCCGTACGTCAAATTTGACGTTAGGTGACTTCAGATTTGACGGAAAACGGTTTGAATGACGTCTTTGACGTCCTACGTACGCATACTCCAGGAGTTTTAAACCTGTTTCAAACTGCGGTTGGAAAATTTAAAATTTTTTCAAAAGAATCTTTTTGTGTATGAAACACAGCCTACAGTTGAAAAAAAATTGGAGGTTTGGAACTCCTGGAGCTTGCGCAGAAGCATCCGTACGTCAAATTTGACGTTAGGTGACTTCAGATTTGACGGAAAACGGTTTGAATGACGTCTTTGACGTCCTACGTACGCATACTCCAGGAGTTTTAAACCTGTTTCAAACTGCGGTTGGAAAATTTAAAATTTTTTCAAAAGAATCTTTTGTGTATGAAACACAGCCTACAGTTGAAAAAAAATTGGAGGTTTGGAACTCCTGGAGCTTGCGCAGAAGCATCCGTACGTCAAATTTGACGTCAGGTGACTTCAGATTTGACGGAAAACGGTTTGAACGACGTCTTTGACGTCCTATTCCTCCTACGCATACTCCAGAAGTTTCAAACTGCGATTGGAAAATTTAAAATTTTTTCAAAAGAATCTTTCCATGTATGAAACACAGTTGAAAAAAAAAAAATTGGAGGTTTGGAACTCCTGGAGCTTGCGCAGAAGCATCCGTACGTCAAATTTGACGTCAGGTGACTTCAGATTTGACGGAAAACGGTTTGAATGACGTCTTTAACGTGCGTACGCATACTCCAGGAGTTTCAAACCAGTTTCAAACTGTGGTTGGAAAATTTAAAATTTTTTCAAAAGAATCTTTCCGTGTAGGAAACATAGCCTACAGTTGAAAAAAAATTGTCAACTTTACCCCTTAAAAATTAGAATCATATTTTCCTTAAATTAAATATACAATAAATTTGCTTAGCTTTAACCTATAATTTAAGGAAAAGTCGTTTTGCTTTTTAGATTATAAAAGTCCTTGTACCAGTTATTTTCAAACTTAACATTTACACCTGTTTTCTTTTGAGTAAAATTTAAAATAAAACGTTGGAAGTAATTGAATAATTAATTTTATTTATAAAAAAATTTTTTTTGTTTGCAAAATGTTGGGTAAAAAAAAAGTTTCACGCTTTTGCACATAAAAAATCCCGAATGATTCACGGTGGAAAAGGGGTCAAGGTGGCCCCAGAACCGTAGGTAATTCTTAAACCGCGGCTTTCAATCTCCTCGAGATCAAAATAATTTTTTTTTTTAAGTTTAAAAATATTTTGAACAACATGACCTTACTCAATTTTCAAAAGTTTTCAGCGAAATTTTTGGGGGGGTTCTAAACCTCAAAAATTGAGCTTGGCCATGTTACCCTTTCCATCAAATGTCACACAATTAACATCGCAGATTGAATTTTAATATAAAATTGAGGTCATAAAGTATTAAACACGCAATCCGACATAAAATAATTGTACAAGGACAAGAGGGGCCCTAACAGAGCCAGGTCTATGTGTCATGTGTCAATGTCGTTCGCCATCGGGGGAAAAAATAATGTAAAATTAAATTTCCGAAGGAATAGAAAAAACATTATAATTTATTTCATTTTCGCCTGCGCTTCTAGAAAAAAAATGCAATTATTTGTTAAAATATTAGGTGTACAAAATGAAACTCAGCACAGGGAAATTTAAATTTGTAGATTTAGCCGAGTTTCATTTTGTACACCTAGTAGTTCATTTTTTCAAAATTTTAAACATTTTAGCGTTAAAGTCCATCAAAAGTTGACCTTCTCCGTGTAAGAAGGTTATTGAAGTTTAACCATTAAGAAGGTTAATTTTAAAGGCTTGTCAATCGTAAACCGTTACAGATATTGAAAAAATGCACTAAATAAAATCTGTTGGAATTTAATTCTCTTTAATTTTTATTCTATTCATTTTTTCTAAGACGCACTGTTTTCAAGATAAATTTATTTAAAAAAAATTATTTCCGAAAATGGTGCATCCTAGAAAAAAACTTTAAGGAAGTTAATAATTAAGTACAAATTTAGAAAATTAAATTTCTTACAATTTTTATTTATTAAGTGTACAAAATGAAATCAGCCACAGGTAAATTTGAATTTTGTAGATTTT
>JACGAQ010001184.1:0-68105 GCA_014119065.1 Orius insidiosus | reverse complement strand
GTTCTGCAAATACTTGCACCAACTGTGAAATGAGCATGCAACATGCAACAAAGTATAAGGATTGGAAGGAATGTAGGAAGGAAATAAGATTGTTGGAAGATGCCTAAGGCCTCAAGCATAAAAAAGGTATAAAATTATTGGGAAGAAAAGAAAATATATAAAACTTAGACCTTTCTAAACAAAGAGCATGGAGTGGTCGTTCGTTGCTCGACTTCAGATGGTTGTAGATGGCCCAAACAGCCCTTTCCATCTTATTAGGGAATCACAGTTATCTCTTATGGCCTTCCCGAGTAATTTGAAGGGAGTCGATCATTTTGTCTGTGAGACCATTTTTTCCTCCTGTAATTAGCAAACGTTAACAATAAATAATAATTGTAAGACATTTTTTACCAAGAATTTCCCATCAGAAGTTTTTTCCCTCGGTACTGTCTTTTCAGCCTTCTGAGCTTAGTACCCATTCTTTTCTGAACGTGGCCCACAATTCCAGCTTTTATTGGGCAGCTAGTGCCATAAGGCATACTATCTAACACCTAAAATAAATGACAATATAATTTTAAAAAAAGATGAACAAATCGCCGTTCCAAGATCTCGTATATCTCACAAGGCGCTCTTTCGACCTTTCGAAGATTTCCAAGGCGCCAGCTTCTTCCATGGCACCACTAACGCCTTGGAATTGGCCTTGCAAGTGTCTAAATGGAGGCGTTTGAGCCTTTCCGGACAAGTGCTTAACTTAAGTGGATAACTGATTAGGAAACAGACGTTAAGTTATACACAAAAATGAATAAAGCTATCAGAGATGCGGATGATGTTCCGTTTCATCCTTGCTTAGCACCCCTAGTCAACCAGGAACATCGTATATTATAACTATCGTGATATGACGTTTATTATGGCCTCATTAGCCAAAATATCTGCCACAAATGAAACAATTAATGATTACAATGGACCAAAATCTCCAATCTCCCCCTGTCTCTCCTCTTATTTGGGATTCTTCGAGGGAGGCTCTGGTGACCCGGTGAAATAGTTATAAAACTATTAGTCCATCAAATGCCGGGTCAGCAATCAGATGCCTTCCCGGAAAATAAAGAATCCCTTGGAGTGGGGAGATATCCTTCGTCGGATGTAAATTACGGAAAATCGAGGCCTGTTGACGGAGGTCAAGACTCAAGATACCACCATCTCTCAGCTCCCTCAGCGGTAAGTCCATGATCAGTTTAAACCCCCCCCCCCCCCATTATATATCTTACTACATATTTATCTTAATATTTTAAATTCTTATACCTAAACCCTTACTATAATTATAATCACAATAATTACAATATTTAATTTAAACTCTTTCTTTACCCCCTTACACAATCATTCATAGACTTGAAGGAATCGATCGGCTTGCAAATTTAGAGTCTGATGAAAAACGCTCAATGTAGCGACAGTCTCCAGATCGCAATTCAAAGCGACCAGAGACATAGAACCTATCATCATTATAACGACGCCGTCATGGTCTAATTGACGAAAGTGAGATTACTATATAATATTGGTGTAAAAACTCAATAGATGTTTTATTATTTATCTAAAATACAACTTATTAAACACAAAATACAACTGTAATTAGGGCATAGGGCCAGACACTCTTCTGTTTATTATTTTGGTTACCGGCTGTTGCCGAAACCTCCCGGCTCCGAACACCGAAACACCTTTTCACTTTTCCCTTTTCTTCTTCTTAGATGTTACTTCTTAGGGCGAAGCTGTTAGCGATTTCTTCCGACGACTGCTCCCTCTCCTGTTTCTATATACGACCTCGGAAGCGATGATGCCTCACGGACAGTTGCTGCAGACCATTCTCCTTTCTTCTTCTACTATCACCTCTTCTCCAGCTCGCAACGGACGAAGTAGAGCTGTCCCCCTGTCGTAATATTAGCCGCCGTTTCATTAGCTAAAAATATCAAAGATAAATGCGAAGTGATTATTCGAAAGTCGAGTAATATCAAAAACAAATGTTTGGGGAATTATCCTCCTAACTGGACGTCGTTGCTTAGTTGGAACTTGGAAACTCGCGGGAAGTAGTAAACATGAATTTTTCGTGGAACCCCTCCCCCTGTCTGCATCAGCTATCTGCTCTTCGATAGATTCAATTTTTTTTAGTTCAAAATAGCAGCCCGAGACAACATGTTGAAATTCGTTGAGTTTGATAATAAAAATAAAGACGGGACTCGGGAGTTCTGTGTGGGCTTATTTCTTAAGGGCTGAAAATTTTCAGTCTGCCCAGTGCAAAAAGTGTTTATCAGTTTTAAAAACCAGTGGAGGGTCTACAAAAGGACTTCATGTTCATTTGAAGGCTAAACACAACATCGTTGTGACAAAAGCGACATTATCCGAATCCAGCACTACTTCAGCATCTTACTTCTCTATCTTCCTCATCTTCACAGCATCATGAAGCTCATCTTAAGAATGAAGAATCGCGGTCTCCTCCACCAATGAGATTACAAACGCTTGAGAATTATTACCCAAAAAATTGACTCAAATACCACTTGTGATTTGATGTTATCAAGGATGGCTGCAAAAGATGGAATTCCGTATATAACTATTAACGACCTTCTGTGCATTCCTCCAACAAGCGTGGAATCGGAAAGAGCGTTTTCTGCAGCAGGATACTTATGTAATAAATGAAGAACGAATTTAAATGATGAAACTGTAAATTCATCATGTTTTTTAAGATCATTTTTTCAACGATAAATTTTTTAAATAAATTGTTTGATGTTTAAACTGTTTATATTTTAAAATCCCGAAATCCCGAGATTCCCGGGATTTCAAATAACAAGATCCCGGGATCCCGGGATTGAAATAATAGTACGAGATTGCATTCTCCAAGTCCAGTCAATAGGAGAACTTGAAGAAATTTACGCTCCTTATAAAAGTGCTGAGCGTAACAAAATTACTTGGCTGAAGCCAATCGGTTTTGATAAAACGCTCACAATGTCAACGCGAGAAATGAGCTGTTGAAAGATCAGAAATGTGCGGACGAAATGCTTTTAGCGATGGTGGTCGATTTGATCCAAGGGGATAAAAGTCTAGAACGCTTTGTTTACGATCTTGTTCAAAAAGAAAGAATTGTTATCGAATGCTCCCAGGCCTCTGCTTCAACGGAAGAATCGTCTGAAGAAAAATTTGAAAACTACTAAACTTTTCGAATTCATTCAAATACATAAAACCGCATCAGATTTTGGTTATAAACCGCGGAGAGAAGAAGAAGATGCTCAACGTCAAATTGTCAAAACTCCTCAGACAAATGAGGTCGCTCGGTACGGATGCGTCAGATAAAATCCTACAATCCTTATACATAGTTAAAAAAAACTACCACCACAACTTCAGGCGGTTCTCCCGGTGTCTTCAGGAGACTTAAATCAACTAGCCATCATTGCAGACAAATTTGGAATTTCCCAATTCTATGGACATTCCGCCATGTGGACCGGATAATAATTAACGAAAATTCAATGAAAACCAATCTGTCTTTATTTAATTCTCGATAAGCGCACTCCCCCTTGACGGAGGAAAAACAGTATTCAGTTAAAAAACAGAAAAACAATAAAAAAAAAAGAACTTATTAATAACTTACTGAGAAAGTTAAAAACAAAAGTTTTATTAAAAAAATAATTTTTATTCATAAATCAATCAGCTGCGACGTTTGAGGATTCTTGATCATTTGACTTGAAATCAATTTTTCTTTCGGGATCGGAACTTTCCAAGTGACCTAAGTCAATATTTTCTAAGGCTAGAAAATCAAGCTCAGGGTGATCATTTGTCAGCGACGGGACGGATTATAAGGGATATCTACTTTCCCAAATCGACGACTGCTAAAACGATTTTTCCGAAGAGATTCTTCTAGTATTCGCTCAATACAATCAAAACGTGGTTAGAGCAACAAGCGTTTCGTACCACCTCGTGTCTTACGTTATCATGGCGTCCGTCAGGGGTGGCTTGAGCGGCTCAAGACGACACTTTAAGTTAGGGATGGGTTGGAATGTATCAATCTGATACTTTGTCCCAGGTACAGCTGTGGAGCAGTTACTCTTAAATGTGACAGCCCAAAAGTAGCAGGTACTCAGTCACAGGAAAGGCAACTCTCACGACTCACTTCCTTAGTCACACCGATAGGCGTCGCGTCGGGCGATGGTCACACAGGTGACAGGTCACCATCAGATCACAGATCAGTCACTTGGTTCAAATTAGACTGTTGCTGTAATCCTGTTACAAGTCATTGCTCTTTTAAATTTAAATAATTTAATGGAAATAGAAGGTGTACAAAAAAATATGTTAATTTAAGCGGTTCAATTTAATTTAAAATACCTAGATGGGACAAAACAAATTTCGTTTCCAAGAATAATTTTATTCCAGCACATTTACAGTTTAGAAAACGTCAAACACACATTAAACATTAAAAAAAAAAATTTAAAACTAAACATGAAAATTAAAAAAAAAAAAAAATTAGAAATTTTGTAAGAAATAATTTTTTTCACACTATCGGCCGAAAGTTGGGACCGACGTTTAGAAATTAATTCTCCCGTTTTCGAAAAAACTCGCTCACAAGGGACGGACGTTATAATTGGGCATAATTTAAGTCTTACAATTTTGGATAAAAAAGGATAATTATAATTGTTTTTTTGCCACCAAGAGAGGGGGTCTTCGGGATCTGGGAGAAGGTCGTCTTCGAGGTACCGCTGTACTTCCAAAATTTCAAATGACTAAGCAGTAGAACTGAGGCTTCAAAAGGGTTTTACAACAGGTAAAGGGTGCAAATTAGGGGAAAATAAACTGAGTTTAAAGTGGACATCATGTTTTATAAACGTTTATGTAAATAAAAATCGATTAAAAAGTGGAAAACCTCAAGTCAACCTTTAAACAGCTGTCCTGTAAAATCACTGATTTTTACCTATCGGAACATTTTTCTCGAGATGTACCTGACCGATTTTAAAACGGCAAAAAACAAAGTGTTCAGGAATGATCGAAGAATAGCTCAAAATAATTTCAGGTATCCAGCTTTTTTGAGACGAGAGAAATTTTAATCCGAAGTTCAAAAAAATGTATTAAAAAGTTGACTCACAAAAAAAATTGCCACCGGCGCTGTGTTTGAAAGTTTCTGATGAAAATATTTAGACATATAAAGGAATAGTTGTAGAACAGAATAAAAAAAACCCGAAGTCGATAGCACCGGTGGTACTTAAGAAAAGTGTACCTAAAATTACCCCCTCAACCCCCTCCCGCCCATCCTGCCCGAACACTCGTCTCTCCCCTTATGCATAAAAAAAATGGCTACCCCCCTCCAACAAAACGAGCGGCCCATCCCGGGCACGGAGCTCAGCTCCGTGGCAAAAGGTTCGTGGAGGGGGAGAATGCCTTGCGACCGCCATATAAATAGGAATTTACCTGGTAAAAGCTAAACAGCTTAGGCACAGGAAAAGAACAAGAAAAATGGCGGTCTAGGATTATGTTGAAAGCTGTTGGTTGGTTTGCTATTTATAGTGTTTGCTGAGGCTACGACTATTCCGCCGAACCCCAGCTGGTCTTCTTCGGGACTGTATTCATGTTCAACGAAAGGAAATGTGTCCTTTCCTGCATACAAAAGAAAATCGTAGATGAATCCACTTATGCCAGCCCTACAATACATTTGTATACCCCAGTTTTTCGGTTTTTCTTTTATGTATTGTTTTCTTTTTCCTGCTTTGAAGCCCTTGTAGCCGATCGGCTGGTAACCAACCGGGCCAAATATTTTCATCAACGACCCAAAATATATCTAACTGGGCCAACGACTTGACAACTATCGTGCCCAACTCGGCCAACCACTCGAAAGCCAAGTTACTAATTCGGCCAAAAACTGGTGCCCAAGTCGGCCAAAATTAATACCGTCGATTTTGTAGTAGGATAACAATAAAAAAATCAAAATTAAAAATTTACTTCATATTTTATTGATCCTACAGTTGTATCGTTTTTATATTCGACTGTCAACCCGAACCTCTGAATTGCACGCCACCAAGCTTGAGTTATATGAAACCTGCATCCCACTTGTCGGGCACACGGCCAAGCCTTTTTTTAAGGCATTTTTGACCAAAATTGCCTTTCATTAATAGCATTTTTCACAGTTTTTGTCTGAAAAACAACAGATTTATGGCATTTATGACCAAAAATTGCCTTTTTTAAGGCATTTTTGACCAAAATTGCATTTTTAAGGCATTTTCGACCAAAATTGCCTTTCATTTAAAGCATTTTTCACAGTTTTTGTCTTAAAAACAACAGATTTATGGCATTTTTGACCAAAAATTGACTTTTTAAGGCATTTTTGACCAAAATTGCCTTTTTTAACTTATAAGCCTCTTCTCGTTTACTGTTAATTAAACAAAAAACGAGTGGAATATAATTATTTCCGATAAATCCGTGTGTCTTGAGGAATTGTTTTAAGTACGAAGGCGCAAACTGGAAAGTACCATCTAAAAACATGGTTAGTTTGTTGCAGTAAAAACGACCAATTCTCCTCGCATTTGTTGATAATCAAGTATTGGCCCAGTTGGATACAATTATTTTAGTGTTCATTGGCCCAGTTAGATACTTATGATTTTGATACAATGGCCCAGTTAGATACGTCCATCGGCGACATTTTTTATCAGGTAGAAAGGATTGGCCCAGTTGCAAGACTCCCAGCCGATCATCATTTCGTCTATCGAGAACTCAGTTTCTTCCTCTACATTCAGAAAGTTTTTTCTTAGAGCTTGCAGAAAGGGTCGTATTTTGTCGTAGGGATCTTCTGATTGGATGGAATTGCCGCATAGGTGAATACAGGATCGATTTTTTAAAAATATTTTAAAGGACATTTTTCGTATTTAAGTCCATGGCTCCAATAATCTTCGAAGCTTGGCATTTTTACCAAGCCCATCAACAATGATATGCCCAAAATGTCGAAATTTCCTTCGGGTTTGTGTCAAGAAGTGATGACGGGTCCTTTTGAACGGAATATAAATTGGTCATTCGACGATATTCAATTATTGGTCACTGAATATAGCTTTTAAATATTGAAATGGTGACATATCGGTGTCCCAAGGCAATGAAAAGTTATTTTCGGGTAAAGCAACCTCAGCCAATTAAATAAATAAAGAGCTCAAAAAATTTTTTGGAGGTCATATTCGGAATCTCCAGGAACAAATTAGTAGAATTAAGTCCTAACATTTTTAATTTTGAACTTCGAATTTTGTTCGGATTTCGAAATATGAATTAAAAAGCCAGGAGAGGCACGGGTTACCTTGGCCTCTCTTGAAATAAAAGGAGGGGTCCGGGGGTTACATGGTACTTGCGCGAGCGAAGGTTAGCCGGGATGAGAACGATCGAACCCACGCGAGCCGGCCCGGAATCGCCAGCCAAACCCTCCAAGTGAGGCACGATACAACTGTGCCTCACGCTAGGGGAATGGTAAAGGAGCTTGAGCGATCTTACCAACTACAAACTTGCTACCAAGAATATGTTAAGTAAATTGGTAAATTTTTTTTAATTTTAGAGTTTTTAATTTGTTTTTATATCAAGAAAAAAAAATATAGCATGGTCATTTATTAAAGTTAAAAATTCTCAGAAAATTGGGTGGCGTCAAAAAGCGTTCGGGTAACACTGTTATTCTGAACGGCGAGCGTGCCATAGCCTTCTTCACGGCTATAACAACGTAACCTTTTCACCCGTTAAGCACTGTAGCTTTGTTATTTCTTTTCAAACTCCTCCGTAATTTGAAAACTAAAAGCATCCTTTTATTTCAAAAAATTTACAAAACATTGATTTTTTTTTGTTTCCGTTGTGACTTGTGAATCAAAAAGAAACAAAGGATCAATTATCGGTGACTGGTGAGTCGACTTTTTTCTTTCCTGAGTTTTCACGTTGGCCAGTCTATTGGCTAATGCTTCGATAAAAATGGGAAAAATTAGGACTTTATAGCTCCTTGAATTTCTAATTTTTGGGGTTAGCATTTAGCATAGCAATTTCTAGTAGGTATGCTCACTAAATTTCACACCATTTAGCGTTTTCTGTCAATTTTCAAGCCATCCTTTACTTGCCTTAAAGTCTGTGGTTGAAGGGGTTTCGAGTTGGCTTATAAGACTTTCATAAATTTTTGAATGCATAAACAAATATTTTTGACATTCAACCATTCCAAATTTTTTAACAATTCTTTTTTTATTTAAGGGGTATATTTGGCGGAAGCTTAGGCGACCTCGCCATAACACCAAAGACTCGTCAATGGAGAGCTCCTTACCAGGGACAAACAGTTCGGTCATTTGTCGTTAAAGTAAGTCAGAAGTCTGTCGGTAGGTACTTCTGATATGGGGTTTGTGCTGAAATGGAGGCACTGCCATATCAGGAGAAACCTATCCCTGGACATGATTGCTGGGAAGCAGGGAATATGCAGTAAACCATCATTCTGTTTTTCTGACTATAATCAGATATCCTAAGGACTTTTACGTAACCCGCGTGGTACACTAACCCAAGAAATACGAGAAGTTTCTCCCTAGACAGAGGCTTCCATGATTTTATTCTTGCCCTAGGACTCTGATTATTGGCCATCAGGATAGCAGCATATTTGTTTGTCTCCTCAAGCCTCCTCAGAAGGCTGTCTGTCATGAGTAGTCGAAAAATGTCATAGGGGGTGTCAGATTCTGGTAGTTGAGTCACACGTCGTGTCCGTCGTACTGTATGTCAGTCCTCATGTTTTGGCTTGAGGTGGTCCAAATAAAATTTCCCCCAGCATTTTGAGGTCCAGCTGGAGATCCGGCTGGAGGTTTGACTAGCATGTTCATTCAAATTTATATTATAATCTATGTACATCCCCAAGTATTTATGATTATCACAGTAAAGAGTCCTTTGCTTATTAACATGCATTTCATTTATGAAACAGTCAGAATTAATCCATTTGACACAGCCAATTTTGTGCAATGTCTAGATCACAGTTAATTTTATTTATCACAAAATCAATATCACAGCCAGAAAAGTAAATCATCATCCGCCGAATGGATTCTATTAGTCGTAGTGTATGTGCTCATATCTCCTCTTCGGCTGGTTAAGGGTCGTTGTGTACCCCAATACATGTATCGGTGCAACTCTCAGTTCTTTTTAAAAAGTAAGTTATTATATGTAAATCAGTAGCTGAGAGAGGGTGTAATTTTTCATCAAGTAATTGGCGTATTCGATTTGATGCCTTTATCAATAATCACAGTTCATAGCGTTGATGAAGCGCACTATTGCATGATTTTACAGAATTGGGGTTTTCTGGACTGTTTTGCGCACTATTGCATGATTTTCCAGAATTGGGGTTAGGGATACGAAGTAAGGAATGTGGAGGATCTGCGGAAGGTGTTTGGGGGAGAATTTCGCATTTGGGATTGAGCCTTTATCAATATATATATTGCCTTTATCAATAATCACAGTTCATAGCGTTGATGAAGCGCACTATTGCATGATTTTCCAGAATTGGGGTTTTCTGGACTGTTTGCGCACTATTGCATGATTTTCCAGAATTGGGGTTTTCTGGACTGTTTTGCGCACTATTGCATGGTTTTCCAGAATTGGGGTTTTCTGGGCTGTTTTTGTAGGCAATTTTTATGTTATGATGGAAAGTGATAGGTCAGAGGAGTTCACTTTTTTGTTCAGTGACGAAGGGAAGTTAGGGATACAAAGTAAGGAAGGTGGAGGATCTGCGGAAGGTGTTTGGGGGAGAATTTCGCATTTGGGATTGAGCCTTTATCAATATATATTGCCTTTATCAATAATCACAGTTCATAGCGTTGATGAAGCGCACTATCGCATGATTTTCCAGAATTGGGGTTTTCTGGACTGTTTTTGTAGGCAATTTTTATGTTATGATGGAAAGTGATAGGTCAGAGGAGTTCACTTTTTTGTTCAGTGACGAAGGGAAGTTAGGGATACAAAGTAAGGAAGGTGGAGGATCTGCGGAAGGTGTTTGGGGGAGAATTTCGCATTTGGGATTGAGCCTTTATCAATATCTCGGGGAAGGAACAGGAAGACCTAAGATCTAGGGACAGCACCCCCGTATGGAAAACATCGGTACGTGGCGCACCCTGGCCACAAGGGGTTGCGGAGACGGAGGTACCCCTTGGGTCCCCGGCAAAGAGGTGAGTCTGTTTCAGTGAGTCGAAGCCGATGTTTTCCGTACAAAGTGGGAGTTGTCCGGCCATTTTGTTTTAAAAAGAATACCTTGTGACTTTTGATTGTGATTCTTATTACCTGTGACTTGTAAAACCGTAAAACCGTAAGTTAAGTTTTAAGTTTAATTTAAATCGTTCGTCATTTCATTTCGTTGTACAACTTGAGCGCGATACTTTGTACTTTTGATTTTCGTTTGTTAATAAACTCTTTGGTGTTTGAAATTGTGTACCACTGAATCACCCGGAATCACCCGGAATGCAGGACGATCGTGAGGAAGGTGAATGGGAGGAGGAGTCTAACGTTAATCCGACATCAGAATTTGGGATTACGGAACCCGACGCCGCCAGCCGCCATTTTGCATTGACTTCGAGCCCCTATCCGCTCCCCTCTACCTCACCCGCTCCATCGGAACGTCACGGAGACGGAGGCGACCGTCCGAACAAAAGAACCACCCCGACCCCTCTCCGTCCATATTCGCTCCCTTCGACAAGGAATGCAAGGGGGAAGGAAAAAGTTTTTCTCGGAACCAACCCTCGCCTCGAAACGAAACGAACTCGCACACTGACCGCCCGGATGATTTTCGATCTTTTATGGAAGCATTTTTCCAACGCTTTCCTTCACAATCTCGACAAGTTTTATTACCAGATTTTGACCCAGCGGCAAAAACTAATGCGAAAACATGGCTGCAAACTGCTGATATTTGTCTTCAAGAAAACCCGATAAATGGAAGTGCCCTAATCCTAACATTATCAAAGTGCATGAAAGGGGCAGCTGCACAATGGCTTTCTTCCATTACCTTCCCGGAAATGAAGTGGGAGGATTTTAAACATTTGTTCTCTACCGAATACGACTCATACGACACTACGGCTTCGATTTTAATGATGCAATTGGACTCGGCACCGAAGGAAAATGAAAGCTACGTCACCTACGCTACAAAAATGCTTTCGGTTTTAACTGCTCGACTGAGAGAGCAAACCCCGGAGGAGACAGCCCTATCGATTGTATTGGCTCATTTATCGAAATTTGACAAACGAATTGAAAGATTGGCCTTCACGACTGAGATCAAGACACGCGATGCATTAATGAAAGAACTCAAATGGCTCACGTTGGGAAAACGTCCTTTTAACTCCCATTCTACGAGTGACCAAAGGACAACAAAACGTTTTCGACCATCAGATCGTCCGGCGAGACGGTTTTCTCCGAGACCTTCGGACTCCGCCACTACGAGAAAGACGGGACATGACTTCGCTGGAAACCAACAGAGCAGACCACAGAGCAGACGTGACTCCGCTTCGACCCAGCCGCCAAGACGTGGAGCCTGCTTCGTCTGTGCTTCAACGGGGCATTACGCGAACACCTGCCCCCAGAAGAGGAAGCCCGAAAAGGAAAAACGAGTCAACCTCTGCGCTTCGAATCCTACTGGAACCTTAGAACATAAAAGTAAGAAATTTAGTTTTTCTTTTGATTCTGGGGCCGAATGCTCTTTAATGCGAGCAGGCATTCAGCATGAATTTTCAGGACCTGTTTTTGAATCACCTGTCCTTTTAACTGGCATTGGCTCATCAAGCGTTACCAGTCATTCACAAATAGTTACTGAAGTCATTATCAATGGAAACATTCTAAATTTGTGCTTCCATGTTGTCCCTGATAATTCTATTAACTCGGACCTCATTGTTGGCCGAGAAATCTTGTCAATGGGTGTTAAAGTCATTATCACAGCCGACAAAGTGAGTTTTTCACCAGTCGATTTGCAATTAAGTAGCTCAACGCTTAAGAAATATGGACAGAAAATTCATGTGAACCCAGAAATGAATGTTACCCCTATAAGTGAAAATGAGAGTAATGATATAGCAGCACAAATAACTAAAAATTCCAATATTAAGGCTGATCTAGCGCCAATTTCAAGAGAACTGACTCCATGTGACAGTGGACCAAATAGACCAGATAATCACGGTGATATTTCTCAAAATTTACCCAATCTTGCCCTGCCTGGGGATAAAAATTCTAGGTTTAATGAAATTCAAACTGAAATAGATCCCGATAGGAAACCTGAGCTTTTAAATGTTCTGGACAAATTCGAAAGGTTTTTCATTGATGGTTTTCCCACGGTTCGTGTTACTACCGGTGAACTTAAAATTAAACTTAAAAACGCAGAAAAATTAGTAACTAGACGTCCATACCCCTTATCACCCACTGATAAAAAGGTCGTTAGAGATCACATTGCCGAATTGGAAGCTGCCGGAATCGTTAGGCCCAGCAAATCCCCTTTTGCTAGCCCAATCCTTCTTGTCCCCAAAAAGAATGGTAAATTGCGATTAGTAGTTGATTATCGTCAGTTAAACGCGAATACTGTCGCGGAACATCATCCGTTGCCGCTAATCAAGGATCAGATTGCCCGTTTAGCAGGAGCTTGTTATTTTACCACCCTAGATATGGCCAGTGGTTACCATGCAATCCCAGTACACCCAGATTCTATTGAAAAGACCAGTTTTGTGACCCCCGAAGGGCAGTTTGAATATTTAACTATGCCGTTTGGACTTAAAAATGCCCCCTCAATTTACCAAAGAAGCGTTGTTACAGCTTTAGGATCATTAGTTAATGAATGTTGTACCGTTTTTATCGATGATATCATGGTTTTTGCTAAAACTATTGAGGAATCAATTGATCGACTTGATAAAGTTTTATCCGCCTTAACTTCAGCTGGATTTTCCTTAAATCTTTCCAAGTGTAAATTTGTTATGCGAAAAGTCATGTACCTAGGTTTTGAAGTGAGTGAAGGAGAAATTAGGCCTAATAAGCAGAAAGTAGAATGTTTGGTTAACCTTCCACCCCCAGCAACGGTCTCATCTCTTCGTAAATTTCTTGGTTTAGCGTCCTACTTCAGGCAATTTATTCCCGATTTCTCCACAATTGCTGACCCCCTCTACAGGCTACTGACAAGTACATCCTCTTTGATATGGCTACCCGAACATGAAAAAGCAAGACAAACTTTGCTTTCCCATTTGACTAATGAACCTGTCTTAATGATCTTTGATCCCTCATATCCCATTGAAGTTCATTGTGACGCATGTGCGATAGGTTATGCTGGAATTTTGATCCAAATAGTTGACAAAAAGCCCCGCGTTGTTGCTTATTATAGTAAACGCACTACACCTGCTGAAAATAGGTATCATAGCTACGAGTGTGAAACTCTAGCCGTTGTACAGTCGATTCGTCACTTTAGGACCTACCTGCAGTACTGTTCATTTACAGTGGTTACTGATTGTAAGTCGCTTAAGGAATCTTATCTCAAACAGGAACTTAATCCAAGAGTACATCGTTGGTGGAGTTATATGCAGGCATTTGATTTTAAAGTTGTTTATCGTCCCGCAGCTCGTATGCAACATGCAGATTTTATTTCTCGTCATCCACCCCCTTCTGAACAATCTGTTCAGATTGTCTCTATTCCTGAGGCCACCATTTCAGACGATGATACGCCCATAATCCCCATAGATTCTAATTACCAGGAAAAGAGTGAAGAAGATTCACAACCATCCATTTCAAATGTTAGATTTCAGAGTTTTAGGGTTGATATCACTACTCTGCCCGATGATTGGTTGATGTTAGCTCAGCGTCAAGACCCAGAAATCTCAGATATTATCAGTAAATTGGAAAATAATGAATTGCCACAGGATATTTCAAATTCTTATGAACGTCGTTCTGGAATTCTTTGCCGTAAGGTTCAACGCAATAACCGTACTCGATGTGTGCCCATTGTGCCTCATTCTTATAAGTGGTCAGTTGTAAACAATGTTCACGAAGCCGTTATCCATTTAGGCTGGGAGAAAACTCTCGAAAAAGTTGCCGAATTTTATTGGTTTCGTCATATGTCAAAATTTGTTAGAAAATTTGTAGAGAACTGTTTAACATGCAAAGTTGCTAAAATCCCGTCCGGAAAAACTCAAGTTCAGTTACACCCAATACCTAAATCGACAATTCCCTGGCACACTGTCCATATGGATGTCACAGGGAAATTATCTGGCAAAAATGACACGAAAGAATACCTAATTGTGACCATAGATGCTTTCACAAAATACGTACTGCTGTATCATACTCGAAAAATTGATTCCGTCAATGCTATTCAAGCATTGAAGCAATCCATTTCAATCTTCGCAGCACCATCACGTCTTATAGTAGATCAAGGTCGATGCTTTGCAAGCAACGAATTTAAGCAATACTGTAGAACTAACCAAATTGATCTCCACTTCATTTCTACCGGTGCAGCCCGCGCAAATGCACAAGTTGAACGGGTTATGTCTGTTTTAACGAACATGCTCACCGCCACAGAGCTAGGTGATCGCTCGTGGCAGGAAGCAGTACCTGACATACAATTGGCTATGAATTGCACCATTAATCGAGTCACGCGCTCTTCACCGTTGGAAATGATGGTTGGAAAAGTTGGTAGGCCTTTAGGTCTTGTGACGCCAACTGAATCTGTTACTGGATCTAATGAAGTAGATATTGATGCTGTACGTGATGCTGCCGCACAAAATATGTTAAATGCTTCCCAATATGATAAAGCCCGTTTTGATAAAGGAAAAGCTAAAGTTAGATTAATGTCTGTTGGTGATCTCGTATTAATTCAGAACGAGCCCAGAAATCAAACTAAACTTAGTCCCAAATTTCGTGGACCATTTCGTATTGTTGACGTACTTGAACATGACCGCTACCTATTAAAATCTCTCACTTCGAATCGTACGTACAAGTACCCTCACGATCGGGTTAAACCTGTTCCTGATCCTTCCGTACAAACGGAATTGAATGATGCAATTGATCCGGATGACCCAGTCTCCGATCATGAATCTGATAGTAACTAATTATTACAGTTAATGAGCACTTATACCCATCTTTCCTTTCTTTCATTTCTTGCCTACGTTTTCGCAAAGCTCTTAGACGCTATTGGTTTGTTGCTTGGTGGGGTGCTAGCCGACGCTTTTGCTGACGCCATTATGTGCCTCATTGGTGACTGCCGTTCCTTTTGATGGCTTGTTTTCTGGGGTGCCACTAGCTATCACAGCCACGATGTGTCACGTCGGTTTACTTGCTAATTCTTTGCGTTGTTGCTTTGTTCCTTTCTTGGATGTGTATTGGTTTCACTTTGGTACTTGCCATTATGTGGTGTGGTTACGTAGCTCGCAAGGCCATGACGTAACGTGACTGCTAGCATTGCCGTGGCTCCTCTACCTGTTTCTTTTCTCCTTTTGATCTTTGCGTCTTAAGTTCTGGACCGCGCTGGGTCCTGGTTTTGAGTGAGACTGTCAACTCTCACTGTGAGGCATTCCGCCCTCGTTGCTCTTTGGGCGGGGCTTTCACCTCTCGCTGTGTTTCTTGAGGCTCTCAGCCCTCTGTTTCCGTTTGCTTTGTGCTCTCGACTTGCGTTCTTCGCTTGCGCTTCGCAATGCGCTCCCTCTTGTCATTTAAATTCTTGTAGCGCTCGTGGTCGTGTTCTTGTACTGTCTGTTCTGTTCGGTTCCTGTGCCTCTGATTTTTGGCCGATCTTTGTCAGTGTGGCCGAGTGTTTGTTCGTTTGATTCTGTTTCTCTTTTACAGGTGAGGCATCCGGGTCGTCTGCCTTGTCAGGTTGGCCGTCTCGGGGAAGGAACAGGAAGACCTAAGTCTAGGGACAGCACCCCCGTATGGAAAACATCGGTACGTGGCGCACCCTGGCCACAAGGGGTTGCGGAGACGGAGGTACCCCTTGGGTCCCCGGCAAAGAGGTGAGTCTGTTTCAGTGAGTCGAAGCCGATGTTTTCCGTACAAAGTGGGAGTTGTCCGGCCATTTTGTTTTAAAAAGAATACCTTGTGACTTTTGATTGTGATTCTTATTACCTGTGACTTGTAAAACCGTAAAACCGTAAGTTAAGTTTTAAGTTTAATTTAAATCGTTCGTCATTTCATTTCGTTGTACAACTTGAGCGCGATACTTTGTACTTTTGATTTTCGTTTGTTAATAAACTCTTTGGTGTTTGAAATTGTGTACCACTGAATCACCCGGAATCACCCGGAATGCAGGACGATCGTGAGGAAGGTGAATGGGAGGAGGAGTCTAACGTTAATCCGACAAATATATATATTGCCTTTATCAATAATCACAGTTCATAGCGTTGATGAAGCGCACTATTGCATGGTTTTCCAGAATTGGGGTTTTCTGGACTGTTTTTGTAGGCAATTTTTATGTTATGATGGAAAGTGATAGGTCAGAGGAGTTCACTTTTGTGTTCAGTGACGAAGGGAAGTTAGGGATACAAAGTAAGGAATGTGGAGGATCTGCGGAAGGTGTTTGGGGGAGAATTTCGCATTTGGGATTGAGCCTTTATCAATATATATATTGCCTTTATCAATAATCACAGTTCATAGCGTTGATGAAGCGCACTATTGCATGATTTTCCAGAATTGGGGTTTTCTGGACTGTTTTTGTAGGCAATTTTTATGTTATGATGGAAAGTGATAGGTCAGAGGAGTTCACTTTTTTGTTCAGTGACGAAGGGAAGTTAGGGATACAAGTAAGGAAGGTGGAGGATCTGCGGAAGGTGTTTGGGGGAGAATTTCGCATTTGGGATTGAGCCTTTATCAATATATATATTGCCTTTATCAATAATCACAGTTCATAGCGTTGATGAAGCGCACTATCGCATGATTTTCCAGAATTGGGGTTTTCTGGACTGTTTTTGTAGGCAATTTTTATGTTATGATGGAAAGTGATAGGTCAGAGGAGTTCACTTTTTTGTTCAGTGACGAAGGGAAGTTAGGGATACAAAGTAAGGAAGGTGGAGGCGGAAGGTGTTTGGGGCAGAATTTCGCATTTGGGATTGAGTTAGTCTTAGTAATGTGAATGTCTAAGAGAGCAACAAATTCGACAGCATCCCTAGTTAGCCAGTAGGGAGAGAACGGTAGAGGTGGCGTTTTGGGCTTTTTGTACCATATCCCTTGCTGCATTTAAGAAAAGCCCAGAGTAGGAAAAAGTGACTCCAAGATAATTAAAGGTTTTCACTACTTCTAGATCCTCGCCATTAAACCGGAATTTGCACGGACTAGCCTTACCTCCGCGCTTAAATATCATTATCTTCGTCTTTGATATATTAACCTGGAGTTGATTAGCATATAACAATATTTTTGGAGTCCATTGAGTATTTTTTAAACTTGCACCAATCACCGCATGAAAGGTGCTACGGTCCCTCATTTGAAGAGGTTACGTAGCAAAACATTGTCCACATTGCCGCCACGTCTTCGATATTAGAGCGCAGAACCTTGACAAAATTAGTTTGTAATTTATTTATGGCAATGTGTGAAAATGGATTCTAAAGGGGTTTTTCTAAAGATATAATCAAGACATACCCATGCCGGACGGATTGTATAATCCCAGCTGTCCATATCGTTCTTATATACATTCAATTTATTCAATGTGAGTTTCCGCGCCCTCCAAGGCCTTTGACGCTTGCCTTCAGTTTTCCTAAGCCTCGTCCCCAACTTCTTCTCGAAATGGTTGACGCATTCTAATTTTTAGGCACAGACTAATTTAGAGAACGCCTTGGAGTCTCCATCTTCAAGGTAGTAGGCATAGCTAAAAAGCGATAGTACACATATTACTCTGTGTCAAAAGTAAGTAGCTAAAGAACCGTTTTAACCCTTAACCGGTTTCTGTATCACCTGGGATACATTAGATATTTGCACTCAGTGGCCTCTCCAGAATTTTTTCCGGTGATTTCTGAAGTAAATCTATTAGTAAGGAAGTTCTTTTACCCTGCAAACCTGTTTTTGGAGGGGCCAAACGTGTTGGGTGTAAAATTGAAAAAGGTTTCATTCGATTCTACACCGGCGGCATGGCGTCTCGTCAATCCGTAAGTAAACTCATATTTTGATGATATATTTATTTAGTTTTTGCCCTAACTTTTTTGATTCGTAATTTAGAACTTATTTTTTAAGTGCAATTTCAGTCTAAATGAAGTATGTTGACATAATAATCAATCGTAAACTTTGTATCCTGGGAGGTACAGAAACCGGGACCCTGAGAATAGAACGTGCCGTTGTTTTCTTTAGACCCGTACTAGTTTTTGTTGGTTTCTGTATCCCCCAGGACACATTGTTTACATAGATGAAAGTGCAATTAGTTATTTTCCGTAGGAACTAACTTTACTCCAGCGAACAACGTGTATTTACCTCGGGCAATCTTTATTTACCTTTTCCTTGGTTATTTTACAGACTTTTTATCGTTCAAGGGGCGAGAAAATATTGGCCCTCGTTCCAAAGGCGTATGCACAGTCTGATGACGATGAGGACCCAGAACCACAGACATCTACGAGTATTTCAGTATCTCATTTTCTAAAAGAAGACATTGTCGATGATATTTTATTGACTGAGGTTGAAGAGCTAATTGATTTTATTTACTCTAATTGTAACGACACATCCATACAAAAATTTTTTGATGTCGAGCAAAGCATAGAAGAGATCAGCCCCAATAATGAGCATAAAAACGTTCCTCAAAATTCCCGAAATGTGACAAAAATATAAAACACCAAGCGAAACCGACAAAAGCTACAGAAAAGACGATAAGAATGTAATATTTTTTTTTTCTCTCTCTTCTTTTAAAATTAACATTGCGCTCCCGAATCTGATCAGCCGGTACATTATTTCTTCAGATTATTTCAAAAACGCCACTGAGTATATTGTTTAAAAAATCGTTTTTGTTGGGTGTTGTTCCTGATATTTGGAAAATCAGTTATGTCATTCCTATTCATAAAAAAGGCGATCGTTCTAATGTCAAAAATTACAGGCCACGTATATCTAAGTTATCGGTTGTTCCTAAAGTTTTTGAGTCTATATTAACCGACATATTATCTAGTCATTTCTCCAATCATATCTGTGATAAGCAACATGGCTTTGTACCTGGTAATCTACTTCTACTAATTTATTGTTGTATCGTGAATTTATTGTTTATATCGAAAATGGCTTGCAGGTTGATGTCATTTATACAGATTTGGCCAAAGCGTTTGATTCTGTTGATCACCAACGGCTTCTATTTAAGTTAAAACGTCTAGTTATTGTTGGAAAGTATTCTCATATATAAAGTCAGGTGTACCGCAAGGGTCTCACTTGGGTCCTATATTGTTTCTTATCTATTTTGATGACGTTTTTTCGAGCTGTCCTTCCTCTAAAATGTTGGCTTTTGCCGATGACGTCAAACTATATTCGTCTATTGAATCGTTTTCGGACTGCCTCTCGCTGAACAATGCTTTGATTGATTTCTCGCATTGGTGTTCTTTGAATGGTCTTTAATTGGAAATTTCGAAATGCCAGGTTATTTCATTTACTAAAAAACGTACCCCTCTACTATTTGATTATTCGCTCTCTGGACAACTGATTTCTCGTGCTACCTCTATAAGAGACTTGGGTGTAATTTTTGATGACAAATTAACCTTCTCCGAGCATGTAAACAACGTCTTATCCCGCTCTTTTAGGATGGTTGGTTTCATTCGTAGGGCGACTGCCGACTTTAGGAGTGTAAAGGTTGTGCGTTCCCTGTACTTCGGGTACGTACAGAGCATACTAGACTACGCTTGTATGGTTTGGTTCCCGTATCATGTTTGCCAGTTCTCTTCTTTGGTTCGTGTTCAGAAATCTGCACTCAAACATCTCGCTTTCGTCGAAAGAAAGGGGTCATTTGAAACGAAAAATCTTGACGAATGGCGGTCTCATTTCAAACTCCTACCCCCACTGTGTAGGATGGAATATTTATCGGTTTGCTTCATATGGAAGATCCTCAATAATGAAGTTCACTGTGAAGAGCTTTTAGCACTGATCGGATTCCATGTTCCGTCTCGATCCCTTCGTAGCTCTCGTTTATTCGATGTTCCTTTCCACAGGACTGAGTATGGCCGCCATCTATCTCTCGGTAGTGTTCTTTACCTTATTAACTTATTATCTAACAAGTACGAATTGGATTTTTTGGTACGCCATTGTCCTCCCTCAAAACGGGTTTACTCCAATTTTATTTCAAATAAGAACCGTGATATTAGTTTTTAAGGTAATTCAATTGTGATAATTAGCAGATTTTGTATTGTTTTGTTATTATGTAGTCATATTTTATATTCTGCTTGTTATTTATTTAGTAATTTTGTATTTATAAATGAGGGGTTTATTTCCAAAAGGTGCTAAATCCATTTTTGGAGATTCCCAGTAATTGAGGAAAACCGCCGTTGATTGCTGGACAGTCCACCAATAAAATGCTTTTTTGTTAATTTTGTTAATTTTTGAAAACAAATTTGGAGTAAAAATAGTTTTGTTATAATGCGGAGATAAAATAAGGGGAAATATTTTGAAATATCAATTCAGGATATAGCACTTTTGAAATCCAACCTGGCGCTTAGTACCTTTTGAAATTAACACACTTCAGGATATAGTACTTTTGAAATCCAACCTGGCGCTTAGTACCTTTTGAAATTAACACACTTGGATAAAGTACCTTTTGAGATTAAAACTTGTTTTTGAGGGGGATGATTTGAAACGAAATAAAACATTTTTAAAATATTTATTTAGGTAATAACAAATTCAGACAAACAAAATAATAAACTCAAAATATGAAAAACAAATTCATAATTTCAGACTAGCGCTCAACATATTAAATTAAAAAAATATTTAGGTACCTATTTACAAATTCAGACTACTCGTCACCGGCAAGAAGAAGGTCGATATTAGACTCATCACCATCGTTTTCCTAGCCGCGTCCATTTCCTCACGAAATTTACAATATACCGAAGCAATATTATATTAATAAAAACTCGGTGAACAACTATGTACAACGATAAATGTAATTCACTTCGGGCTTCTATCTGCCACAAAGAACATTGCACAACAATTTGAAAGAAGCGCGAAAGTCTCAAGCGAGGTTTCTGCAGGGTTATAAAAAGCTACGGAATCCATGTTAGTGGCGCTCATATTAAAACAAAAAAACAAAAGTACCTTTCGTATTTTGTAAAAACATTCGAAAGTGAACAATCGAGATGTGAAATCGATTGATTTCGGATATAGTACCTTTTGGGACAACACCATTCTCGCCGTTAGGCTAATCAACTGGATAAAGCACCTTTTGAAGTGAACAGGATATAGTACCCCCTTGGACGGTGGATATAGTACCTTTTGAAATAAAACCGAGAATTCAAGGCCTTTTTTTAGGGCAATATTGTACTTCTAGCCCCAAAATGACTTCATTTTGTGTAAAACACGCTACCTAAATCCCTATAGCAGTTCTAACTCGATTTTTTAAAAATGGCGTTTAGCACCTTTTGGAAATAAGCCCCTCAAATGAGCCCTTTAATAAATTGTAAGTGCTATTTAGGTATAATGCCTGTAATTATGTATGGATAATTAGTCATGATTAACCTGAGCTTTCGTACGTACGACAAAATATATAATATATTCTTTTTCTCATTAAAGTTGGCATTTACTATCATATTTGGGTAAATATACTATCAGTGCATCTGAGCTATTAATGAGCTGCCGTAAAGGCAAAATCTCGGGTAATGGCACCCAGCCCACCAAAGCTATGGGGCCAAAACAGAGAGGAGGACCCAGTGGGTCGAAGGTCGCCGAAGTGGCGACAGACGATGAGTGTATGGAGATGCTGCCCCCTACACTCGGAGGTAAGAAGGGGAACAGCGCTTGCAAGACGCATGGACGCCGGAGATGGAAGTAAGACGCCGGGCGGGTGAAGTACTCACCTTACCAGCTGTTGATTTGTCAACGCCGATTGAGCCGCCCAGGCCCGTAGCTCCGGTAACCACGTCTGTAATGACGCCGACGACTAGCCAACGCGAGGTGGCTAGTACAGCACGTCTGGACCCTCGCCCCACCGAAAAAGAAATGGTGTCAGTGGTCAACATCTTGACTAAAGCCAAGGACCAACTTGAAGACATCACCACGATCAAACTCAGAAGTGGCAAGGAGCTTACGCCAGCTGAATCCCTCCCGAAAGAGACGCTAAAAATGACTCTAAATGATACAACCACGAGCGAGGAGAGTCAATACGCATCGTTAGAAGACGGGCCTGATTCGATGCCCAGCCCTACCAAACCCGACGAACAAGTGCAGTCCAGCGAAGCACCTATTGTGGACGCACCTCCAGCAGAAGTGGAGTCAGTACCGAGGCTAGAAGTGATTGCTGAAAACGAAGTACATGTACCAGCTCACTTGCCTGCCAGACCATGCCCGCCAAGATGGACGGGTAGAGGCCGTAGATTGGCTAAGCTTCATCGAGCCAACCCCCACTCCAAATGTGATCCCGATGGCTCGTCCTGCAAGTTACATACGGGAGATCACTCCATAGTAACAAACAGCCAGCGGCAGCCATTGCTCATAGATTATGAATACCCGGGAGGATTTCCCACGTTTAGACGGCACAATAGAGCCTTAAGGCTTTAAGTGCTAGGGAACCTTAGGGGAACCTCCTCGTGGGCAACAAAAAAAAAATGTATGGATAAATAAATAAAGAGATTATACAAGGAATCGTGGAGCAGACGAATCTTTATTCTATTCAAGAAACTCGTATTTGTTCTAACATCACATACAAAGATATCCTGAATTATATTGGGATACAAATTCTTATGGGCATTGCCTGTCTTCCATCGTATGAAGATTATTGGAAGGCGAAAACAAGATATCCAAAAATCGCCGATATTATGCCATTAAATGCATATAAAAAATAAGGAGGTTCCTTCACTTCGCAGATAACTCAAAAAATGATGGGGACAGGTGGTACAAAATGGCTTTCGAGTGGTTGGCCGAGTTGGGCACGATGGATGTCAAGTCGTTGGCCCAGTTAGATATATTTTGGGTCGTTGATGAAAATATATCTAACTGGGCCAACGACTTGACATCCATCGTGCCCAACTCGGCCAACCACTCGAAAGCCATAGATTCTAATTCGGCCAAAAACTGGTGCCCAAGTCGGCCAAAATTAATACCGTCGTTTTTGTAGTGGGATAACAATAAAAAATTTAAAATAAAAAATTTAATTCATATTTTATTGATCACGTCGGTCGTCACAAAATTAGAGAAAAGTAGAGGAATAGAAAGTAGACACTCTTTTAATAAAATCAAGGGTCGTTTCCCTGAAGATGGTTGTCTAAGCATGAATTTATAAATTAAGTTTTAGCCTCATCATTTTATTTAAAATTCGTTGTTCATCGGCGCTATTTATGTTTATGTAAACCTCTTTTTGATAGCTAAGTAGCACCTCGGTCAACAACTTCAGCCACTTTCCTACTGTTGTATCGTTTTTATAATCGGCTGTCAACCCGAACCTCTGAATTGCACGCCACCAAGCTTGAGTTAAATGAAACCTGCATCCACTTGTCGGGCACACGGCCATGCCTTTTTGCATGCATTCAAAAGGCCTACTTCAAAATCGGTGACTACGACATATGGTTTCAGTTCCACCTTATGCTCAATGCAAATGTCCTTATACTATTAAAGCATAACTTTAAGCCTCATCTCGTTTACTGTTAATTAAACAAAAAACGAGTGGAATGTAATTATTTTCGATAAATCCGTGTATCGTGAGGAACTGTTTAAAGTACGAAGGCGCAAACTGGAAAGTACCATCTAAAAACATGGTTTTCGCTTGTCCTAGAGTTTTCAAGTTTGTTGCAGTTGTAAAAACGACCACTTCTCCTCGATTTGTTGATAATCAAGTATTGGCCCAGTTGGATACAATTATTTTAGTGTTCATTGGCCCAGTTAGATACTTATGATTTTGATACAATGGCCCAGTTAGATACGTCCATCTGCGACATTTTTTATCAGGTAGAAAGGATTGGCCCAGTTGCAAAACTCCCCAAAATTAAACCACTAATGGATGCGATCAGAAAATTTGACAGCATCGATTTGAATGAAACTCGATTATCGATCGATGAAATGATGGTGCCATATAAAGGAGTTAAAGCTGGCTCCCTAAAGCAGTTTGTGAGGAATAAGCCAAACATGTGGGGCTTTAAATTTTTTGTTAGATGTGGAATATCCGGTGTCATTTATGATTTTTTTACCTTATTCTGGTGAAAGCACTTTTGACCATATCCAGTTCACTGATGCTGAGTCCTGCTTCACCATGTCTGCACAAGTTGTTTTAGCATTATGTAAAACACTAAAGCTGTCAATTCAACAATTTTCAGTACTTTTTTTGATAATTTTTTTTACCAATCTTGAATTACTTTCATTCCTTAGAAATGATTACGGCATTCTTGCTCTGGGAACAGTCCGGCAAGACAGAGTACAGAAATGGAGGGCTCAGAATAAAAGTGAACCAAGTCCACTTTTGGTCATTTTTGAGTTAGCAACGCTATAACATGCTCCAACTATGTAAAATTTCAGTGTAATAATGAACCAAGTCCTAGTTCTGATAATATCCGCTAGGCAGCAAGAAGTTCTACTGTTATGTAATGTAATTTAAATATGAAGCTTTAACTTTAAACCTCTGTATCTCAAAACTAGCTAAAGTGGACTTGGTTCACTTGTATTCTGAACCCTCCAAGGGCGTGGCAGTTTCGATCAGATGGTCGACAATGACTCGAAAATTGTAATAGTCAAGTGGCTCGACAAAAAACCTGTTCTGTTAGCTAGTAATTTTTCTGGAGTGCTGCCGATGCAAACAGCACAAAGGTTTTCGAATGAGCTTAAAAAAATTACGATAGAATGCCCTAATATAGTAAAATTATACAACTCATTTATGGGTGGAGTTGATTTGGTTGACATGCTAATTGCCCTGTATAGAATAGCCATCAATCCAAAAAAATGGTATATGAATGTGTTCTCTCAAGTGCTCGATATGGTGCTAACCAATTCATGGCTGATTTTCAAAAAAGAAACAAAAAAAAATATAGGGCTAAAGGATTTTAGACTTAATGTAGCCGAAAGCCTGTTTTCGTTGGCTTGCCCTAAGAAAGGTAGACCATCTTCATCATCAACTCCTCATCGAAAAAACCTCTTCCCAAAAAGATTGCAAATCCTTGCCCTCCAAATGTGCTAGAACTTTAAATGTTGGCCACATTCCAAAGTTTGGGAAAAAGGGCGTTGTCGACACTGTAAAAATGGGCAGACATCCCTTTATTGCCCCCAATCTGAAGGGCAGATCATCATAAGAGCAAAAACATTGCTATCATAAGCGCAAATACTGAAATGGGCTCGTCAAATGAGCAAATGGACTAATTATTCATAAGCGCAAAAACTGCCCTACGTGGCAACGTTGCATGCTGGCGGTCCCTCCAAAAGCGGAAAGAAAAAGAAGTTTAAAAAAAATTAATATACAGGGTGTCCGGAAACACATGGCAAGCGTCTGGGAGAGCGTTAAAAGTGGTTTTACGAAAAAAAAGTTAAATGTAAACCCCCTTAATTTAAATCAAAGAATTGATGGTGTAGTTTAAAATCCGCCTGGATATACAGGGTGTCCCAGACACAACCTAACTTCGTTATTTCAAATGAGAACCCCTATTTTTTATTTCAGATTCGTAATCTACGCAAAATTCCAAGTAGATTTGAGTACTCATATGACGATTTGGACAACTTTTAAAAAATGTCAAAATTTAGCGTTTTTGCGCTAAAATCCGTTAAAATTGACCTAGGAGACTCGTTTTTTTTTTAATTCCACTTATTTTTTCCCGAAGAATCCAACTGTCTCAAATTTGAGCATCTTCGCATTCTGCATCACGAGATTTCGTCGCTAATGGCCTTTTTTCAAGTTAGAACCCAAATTTTTAGTTCAGAAATGAAAATTAGCACTTGTTGAAAGGAATTTTTCTTTCGGACAACAAATTTTGAAAGAGCTACAGCGTCTTTTGTGTTTATGCATCAAAAATTAAAATTCCGTCAACAAATCGCTAATTTCCATTTTGAAGTATGGAATTTGGAGTTAAACTTGAAAAAAGGCCATTAGCGACGAAATCTCGTGATGCAGAATGGGAAGATGCTCAAATTTGAGACAGTTGGATTCTTCGGGAAAAAATAAGTGGAATTAAAAAAAAAAACGAGTCTCCTAGGTAAATTTTAATTTTTTTTTTTTTTTTTTTTTTTTTTTTTTTTTTTTTTTTTTTTTTTTTTTTTTGGGGGGTGGGGTCGTCTGTGTGTATCTTTATTTTGGGTTGTTTATGGTGACTATTCAGACGTAATTTATAATTTTTTATTTTGTAACTAGTTTCGAGCCTATGTGCAGGCTCCTCATCAGACTGAAACAATGACATTTTTAACATTAATATTTTTATACACTTAATATCATAAAAACAACAAGACATTAAAATAGTGGTCACTTTCCTGGGGTAAAAATATAAAAATTTTTTGGTAACTACACTTACCCAGTTTACAATAAAACTCTCTACAGCTAAAGATCCATTTTCTAAAATTCACAGAAGGTATTTTTTCTCTTTTTCTTTTTTCTCATTTTTAGTGAAATTAACAAATTTATGGTTTTCGCTATTTGAAGACGTGGATCAAGGACGTGAAAATTTATTGAGTTTCTATTGGCTGTTACAAAGTGGGGAAAAAATTTAAAATATCAAAGCTAAGGAAAAGGCGGTAGAATTTTGAAATTTTTATTTAATGTTGTCGTTTAGAAGGCTGTGCATGGGATAACCATACATCAGGAAGGTATTAGTGAGGTTTATATTTTGAGGTTTTGTTTGTAGTGAACTTTTGTAACTATTTTTTAAAATTAATAAAGGATAAATTTAAGATTATTGATTAATTATGAACAATTATTTCCTAATATGGTATCATTACGTGGTTGAAGGAGAAAAAGCAGGTTTGAATAAGCAGAATCTAACTTTTCATTAGGGCCCTTGAAGTTTACATTGTGTTTGGTGGTGTTTTTTTTTTTTTTTTTTTTTTTTTTTTCCTCCTCCAAGTAAACCCTTGGAGAAGGGACTTTATTTCTTTCAACCTGCTCCCAACATATTGATTACAGGTTTATATTATAATCTATTTACATTATTCTATGCTATAAAATTATATATTATTACTATATATATACTGATTAAATATTTGTTTTCTAATTTAAAAGAAACTCAAAATTTACACATTTACACTTCTGAATTGACTCTTTCCTACTATACAAATTTTCGCATTTACACTTTACATATTTACACTTTAAATGAAATTTACACATTTACACATTTATACTGAACTTTACACATTTACATTTTACAAATTTACAAAATACGCATTTACACATTTACACATTTACACATTTATACTGAACTTTACACATTTACATTTTACAAATTTACAAAATACACATTTACACATTTATGCTGAACTTTACACATTTACATTTTACAAATTTACAAAATACACATTTACACATTTATACTGAACTTTACACATTTACATTTTACAAATTTACAATTTTTTTTTTTTTTTTTTTTTTTTTTTTTTTTTTTTTTTTTTTTAATTAATTAATTAAAGATATTTACACTTTACCCTTTGGATTCTAGTTTATTTAAATTTAACTTTCTCACGAACTTTACGAATTGATTTTTGTACTCGAGTCCTAGATCTTCTAAAGTCGGAGGCCACTTCCCACCGATTAGGACGATCTCTTTTATCATTGTTAGTCTTTCCGAGTTGTAGTAAGTGCAATTGAAGATGACGTGCTCCCATGTTTGCGCTTCCTTCAGTTCGCAATCGCAGTCTTCTTCCGAAATGATTCCAAATCTTTTTAGGTAGGCCTTATTAGTGCCGTGCCCACTAAGGACCTGCGTCAAATTGCGATCCATATCGAATTTCGACGATAACCTTTTTTGTATTAGAGGAAAAAATTTTTTAGTATGCGATCCGTTCGTAGTGTTCGTCCAATCTTTCTCCCATTTCTGGTTTAATTCAGTTTGTAAACGATTTTTAAGATGAGATAGTGGGATTCGGTGTTCGCTAAATTCTAGAGACTCGTCGGCTGCAGCATTTTTAGCCTCTTCATCTGCTAACTCATGCGTGAGCCTTGATCCAGGAGAGTTGAACTCTTTTGTTGTTTTTTTGTAAATCGAACATTATTGTTCGAATAAGGTCGGCGTCGGTATTATGATTATGATTGTTCTTGATTAGGGCGACTGAGACGTTGCTGTCGGTCCATATTGTGGCTTTTTTGTTAGGATAGCAGATGGAGCCGGTATTTTCCCACCATTCTAGAGCTTTCTTGATGGCTAAAAGCTCTGCTTGGTTGTTTGAGCACCAAGGGGCCAATTTATATTTACCTATGTGGACAGGTCTGTGGTTATCGTCGTTGAGTGCCACAAATGAACATCCGACGTTATCGTTGATTTTACTTCCGTCAGTGAAGATATTGAATGGTGTAATTTCTTCGCACTTAATGTCGGGGGTGGATGAAGGATGAGCCCAGTGAGTAGGCGGTGTAGCTCTTTCAATGGGGTATCGAGGTTCCTGATCATTCCTTGATTTGCAGATCGAATAATATTCTTCTTTATTTTTGAGGTAGAGTTCCACAGGTGGATAGCCGGATATGGCGCAGCATGCTTCGAAAGATATTGTGCGATATCCCCTGATGATCCTTAGGAGCATGTATCGTTGGGTTCTTCGCAGGAGTTTTGTATTTCTTCCATTTAGTGCATCCTTCCAGACAGGAATTGCGTAGGATAAGATTGGGAGGATGGCTCCTTTGTAGATGACTTCAAGAGCGTCACTCCCGAGACCCCAGTGAACTTTTGCAGATCTTGAGAGTATGTTGATAAGGCCGTTCGTTTTTTGGGTGATCGATTCAATATGTTTGTTCCAAGTGAATCTTTGGTCGATCATCACTCCTAAGTACTTGAGTGTCTTTGTTTCGGTTAGTCTCTCTCCTCTCAAGAATATCTTTAGTTCCGTGTTTGATCTTCTTCGACGAGTTACTTGGATCATTTGGGACTTCTTTGGATTAAATTGTATCTTGTATCTATCTGACCAGGCTTCAACCGTGGCGAGGCATCTGTTGGCGGCAATTTGGAGACCGGTTTCCCTTTTGTCTTGGATTATTATCATGAGGTCATCTGCAAACGCGTATACCCAACATTTTCTTCGAATTTCGTTCTTAAGATGGTGTCATAAAGAATGTTCCAGAAACCCGGGGCACACGCAGAACCCTGAGGACATCCTTTTTCGACCGTTCGCTCGTAGGTTGTCCCAGATCCTGTGCAGTAAGTCGCATGTCGTTCGTGGAAATAGTTTTTTGAAAGTTCTACCAGGTTTTTTGGGCAATGATTATGTCGAAGTTGTTTGATTATGGCAGGCCACCAGGCAGCGTCGAAGGCTCCTTGGACGTCGAGTGAAATTAGAAGCGATCTTAATCCACTTTTGAGGCCATCTTCGACGCGATGCTTTACTGCCAGCAATGCGTCGACTGTGCTAGTCTGTGGTCTGAATCCAAATTGATATTTTGAGAGAAGGCTGTTTTTGTAAAAATGATGCATGATCCGGTTAATCATGAGTCGTTCTAGGATTTTCGCGGGCACTGGAAGTAGACTGATTGGGCGATATTTAGATAGTTCTACTGATGATTCTTTACCGGGCTTCGTTAGTAAAATAATTCGTGATTTTTTCCATACTTTTGGAAAAATTGCCTTTTTCAGACATTGATTATAAATAGCTGTAATGGTTTTGGGGAAAGATTTAAAGGTTTGACTCCATATCGGTTTAGTAATACCATCTTCTCCCGGTGTTTTGTCTTTCGTCTTGTCGATGACTTCGGATATTTCTTTTTCGGTGAATTCGTTATCATCAATTGCGTCGTAAGGTTCCGAGTTCTCATTTATTACAGCAAGGTGATAGTCATTGTTGTGACAATCGTCTTTTGGGACACATTTGTTCAGTATTTCTTTATGGTTTCATCCATGCTCGTTGTGTAGCTACCATCTTCTTTTTGATAGTAGTGAACTTTACTGGGTTTTTCTGCTTTCCGGCTGCTATTTTATAAACGGCGTTCCATGGTGAGTTCTTATCAGTTGCATTACAAAACGATTTCCACGATTTCCTCTTAGCTTCCAAAATCATTTCATTGTACTTTACTTTGGCATTCATGAATTCTGTTTTCCTTTCAAGCCGTTTCTCTTCGTCATTTGTTGTTCTCTGATAGGTACGCCTCAGTTTTTTAACAGCCTTCCTGAATTCGGTGAGTGTTTGGTGGTGTGTATTCTTATGTTTCTTTTGTGAGTCTTCGTGATTTGCATGCCTCTCTACTAACGATTTTAGGGTGGTCAAGTGTATAAAAAATTAATGTTAAAAATGTCATTGTTTCAGTCTGATGAGGAGCCTGCACATAGGCTCGAAACTAGTTACAAAATAAAAAATTATAAATTACGTCTGAATAGTCACCATAAAACAACCCAAGGTAAATTTTAACGGATTTTAGAGCAAAAAAACGCTAAAATTTGACATTTTTTAAAAGTTGTCCAAAATCGTCATATGAGTACTCAAATCTACTTGAAATTTTGCGTAGATTACGAATCTGAAATAAAAATAGGTGTTCTCATTTGAAATAACGAAGTTAGGTTGTGTCTGGGACACCCTGTATATCCAGGCGGATTTTAAACTACACCATCAAATTCTTTGATTTAAATTAAGGGGGGTTTACATTTAACTTTTTTTCGTAAAACCACTTTTTAACGCTCTCCCAGACGCTTGCCATGTGTTTCCGGACACCCTGTATAGAGAATTTTTATTCGATTTCATCAAGTAGTCATAGGCATGAATTAAGAAAGACAAAACTTCTCCCCGATCATCGAGACGTATTCAAAGCGCGTAATTTTCTGTTGTTTGTAGGAATGCCACGCTTTTAAGGCCAATGTCCACACCAAGTGTGCGAGTGAGATGGAAGATGCCAAAAGTTTACAGCTTTTATTCCGGAACCAGTGGACCGATTTTGCTCAAACAAATTTTTTATCATTTTTATAGAAAAACTAAGGGAGCTCTAGAGGCATATTTTTAAAAAAATCTCAAATTTAAATTTTAAAGTTTTTAAAACTTTAAAAATAAATTTTATTCAAAAAGTGAGCTACAGGAACAAAAACATCAAATTTAATGATGTATTGCTAAAAAGAAAAAATTCAATAACTCTAACGGTTTTGTCGTAAAGTGAAAATCAAAAAAAAATTGAGCCCTGATGACAAGGGAATTCACTGCTCGTTGCGATCAAGAGAATTTCCACCCGACTCAAGTGACTTGAGAGCTCATAGCTATTTCTCATAATATTGAACTAAGTAATTATTATTTTATTATTATTATTATTATACATATATCCGTATATATACATATACTATACTTTTAATAGATACCTGTACCTGCAGTAAAAATTCAAAGGCGGGAGCGTTCCGCCCTGCCAAACATTAGTTATAAAAAGTGCTTATCTCCGGTTTTAGTGTTATTTTAGTGTTTATGTTTCTATAAAATAAAATTTTAATTAGATTTCAAATTTCTTCCCTTCACGAAGAACCGCGAAAACATTGTTTACAAAATGATAAAATCTTTACATAAATCAAAACAATACCCACAACCCCAGTGTTTGTTTACGAACTGTTGTTTTCTACCGTGTCGAGTGTTTTTCCACTTTTTCTTTTTGGTTTTACTTTTTTACTGGAAAAATGGACAGACGCATATCCACAAAAGGAAAACGACATCTTCGTCTGAATGCTCTGAGAAAAAAAATGAAATTTCATGCCACTAATTTTATTTTATTAGTTTGGTAGTCAAAATGTAAAGTATAAATATGACGGAAACCGGTTTTAGAAAACATTTTCTCGCCCAGTGATTGGTAAAACCGGGTCGAAAAAAAAAAAAAAACCTACCAATTTTCTTTCAGCATTGTGTTTCGTAATATGAAGGAAATCTATATTCGTCGATAAAGCGGACAGTTGGCTCAAGAAAGATCAGAAGGTTGTTTTTGCAAAGTTAGGAAAAAATTAAAGATCTATGTAGGAGGGGAATGCATAAAGGAGGAGAATCTATAAAGGGGGGAATGTACAAAGGATGAGATCTATAAAGAAGGGAAATTATACATTTTTTGAAAATTTTTAGTCCAAATTTTTTGGTTTTGGTTTTAGTGCTTAAAAAATTTTTTTTTATAATGACCGGTCAGCCATTGAAAGGACATAACCCCTGCCGGTGGACTTTTTTTTTTAAATTTCAAAGTGAAAATCAGAAGGTTGCTTTTGCAAAGATAAAATAAAAGAAGAAAAATTAGAAATAAATGTGTTGAATGAATAGTTTCAGAACGGGCGAGGAGGGGATAAGGGGTCGTAAGAGTCTTGACTCATCACTTTGGAAACACGAAGGGCGCGGCGCTTCTTTTGAAGTAGACCAAATTTTGAACATTTTGAGTTTCCGCGGAAATTTATGGATCGATTTTCGTTTTTAGGGCGTCAAAATTCTTTAAATAAATAGAGGAATGTGTCCTGTACCCGTTTTTCCAATTTTTTTTGAATATTACAAAAAATAGAAAATTTAAAATTTCCACGGAAAATTTTTTTGGAAATTTGTCTGGATAGCTCCCTAAGTTTATCTAAATAAAGAAGATCTGCGTTAGAAATTTCAAAAAAATTAATAGCCTAAGAGGAAAATCCAGGAATATTTTCAGCGCCATCTATTGTCTCAGAAACACAACTTTTGGAGGGACATTGGCCTTAAAATGCGTTGTTTTTTTTAGTTCATGCTCCTTTCTTGTCACTCCGTGTTGACGGCTTTTCATTTTAATTTCAGCTTCAGCCGTTAAGCCGATCAAAGCATCGGCGAGAACATAGTCCCTTGCTTAAAAACTGACTAGATTTGAAATACTCAACTGATATGACTTAATAATATTATTTTGAGGCATTTTTTCACGAATTATAGGTACAAAAATTCACTTTTATAAAAACATTGAGAGATACAGTGTTGCCAAACGTACGTATCAAGCCCTCATTTGCTCTTTGATAGTTTCAAAAGAGCAAATGGAGTTAATCTCCTTAATAGGTGGATTTGCGCTTTTGATGTTCCAATATGATCCCAATATTCGAAAAATAATGTATGTCTTTTTTAATTTGAACGCCCGCGCCGTTTCAATTAATTTTCCTTACATACTACACTTAAAAGTACTGGACCACTGGTTTGAAGAGCTTCCAACGAAAACTTCCTCAAAGAGAAGAATCTATATAGGAGGGGAAGTAAAACGTAGGGAGAAGTTATGGGAGGGGAAGTATAACGGAGTGGGAAATAAATGGGAAGCGGGAAGTATAAGTGAGGGGAAGTATATGGGAGGGGGAAGTTTAAGTGGGGGTAGTATAACAGAGGGTGAAGTATAACGGAGAGGGAAGTATAAGGGAATGAAAGTATAACGGAAGGGGATGTATAAGGGAGGGAAAGTATAAAGGAGAATTTTCAAAGTTTGTTTTGTCGAAAATTTTATAAGTTTATTTTTGAAAATTGTCCGAGTTTTATTTTTTCCCAAAAATTTTCCGATTTTTTTTTCTCGAAAAAAATTTTTTTTTTTTTTCAAAAAAACTTAGTAATTTTTCGAAAAAGTGCCAAGGTAGAAATAATGGGCTCTTTGGCTTACGGATGTGCCTCTCGTAAAGGGTAGAAGTACGAAATTTCTCCCTACTAAAAAAAAATTAATTAAAAAGTCGCAATTTTTTTCCGCCAAAAATTCTTAAAAAATATAAGGAGTAATTGGTGAACATTTGGTGAAAATCGGATTAACGGTTCGGCCGCAGCAAATTTTTTAAAATTTCAAACAGACATATCTCCGCCATTTTTTCGAAATTCAAAAATCGCCCTCGTTACATTCTTCTTCACCGGCTAAAGAAATTTGTGTAAAAATTTGGTGAAAATCGGATGAAAACTGTGGCCGTAAAGTGTTCCGAAAAAAATGCTACGGCCGGGCGGACGGCCGGCCGGCACCACAGACAAAGTTGAGATCGGTAAAGATCAATATTCGATTTGACCCTCCCCAAAAACCCCGACGTGGAGGGTATCACAATAACTTCTTTAAGGAAGTTAAAAGTAAAAATATTATAAAAAGTATTAAAAATAAGCAGCTGTGGGATTTCCCCCCCCCCCCCTCGCACACACTCACTCATTCACTCTTTTCTCTCTCCCCCTCGCAAACTTGTCGTGGACATAGGCCTTCAGTAACCTTGGTTCATGTTGTTATTGAGGGAAGGATTTATTCCCACCATAGAGAACTTCCGGTCTGCCTCGCCCCCACCAATCTGCCCCTACTTTCGAAAAGCGAGCATCTCTAAAATTATGGTTTTAGTGATATGCGATACCAGAAATATTCGATACCAGTACTCGGTACTCGAATCGAAAGGAGTATTCGATACTACTCATATACTCGAATGGAAATACTCGATACCATAGAGTACTCATATGAGTAAAGTATCGGAACGAAATATCAAATCTAAACTGATTAAATAATTTTTGATGAATTATTGTTTCATTTACTCAAGCGAATGCCGAATATCATATTTATATTATATGGTTTAATTGTATTAATAAAGTAATGTGAGATGAAAGGGAAAAAAAAAACCATTCGAGTATTTCTTTCGATACCGATACGAGTACTCATATGAGTAAAGTATCGGAACGAAATATTCAAATCTAATGATTAAATAATTTTTTGATGAATTTATACTCAAGTGAATGCCGAATATCATATTATATTATATGGTTTCATTGTATTAATAAATTAATGGAGATGAAAGGGAAAAAAAACCATTCGAGTATTTCTTTCGATACCGATACGAGTACTCTATGAGTAAAGTATCGGAACGAAATATTCAAATCAAAACTGATTAAATATTTTTTGATGAATTATTATTCCTTTACTCAAGTGAATGCCGAATATATTTATATTATATGGTTTAATTGTATTAATAAATTAATGAGAGATGAAAGGGAAAAAAAAAAAACCATTCGAGTATTTCTTTCGATACCGATACGAGTAAACGTACTCATATGAGTAAAGTATCGGAACGAAATATTCAAATCTAAACTGATTTAATAATTTTTTGATGAATTTATTGTTCCTTACTCAAGCGAATGCCGACTAATATATATATTATATGGTTTAATGTATTAATAAATTAATGTGAAATGAAAGAAAGAAAAAAAATCTATTCGAGTATTTCTTTCGATACGAGTAAAAGTACTCGATACAAGTACTCGTATCGAAACGAAATATTCGATACCAAAAGTACTCGGTATCGAAAGAAATATTCGATACTTTACTCATATCGATAGGTACGCACATCACTAATGGTTTCATTTGGAAGACGACATTCTACTGTTAACAACCCATCCTCTTCACATCTTCATCAACCTTTTACCATCAGGCCCACCTAGTTGATTCACTTCCACTGAGTTTAGAGTCGTACTTCTCTTAAAAAATTAACAGAATTTTTCTATATCCATTTAAGTACCGCAAATGCTGAATAATGGTTTTTCGGCCTTTTGGAAGACGACATTCTACTGTTAACAACCCATCCTCTTCACATCTTCATCAACCTTTTCCATCAGGCCCACCTAGCTTGATTCACTTCCACTGAGTTTTAGAGTCGTACTTCTCTTAAAAAATTAACAGAATTTTTCTATATCCATTTAAGTACCGCAAATGCTGAATAATGGTTTTTCGGCCTTATTGTTAGTGTTCATTCACCACACTATCTGAAATAAATTAAATAATATCATCTTTAAATTAAAATAATAAAGTCAATTTATTATTGTGTTGGAGTGAGTGTTCTGCAAATAATTTTGGTATTTAAAAAAAAATTAATTAATTTCAGTGTTACGTTAAATATTCCGTCGAAAAGGCCGACCTCCCGCTTGATGACTGGGTTCTCAATCTTTGGAGAAAGGTAACTCGGGTTATTGGGGCGCAGTGAATAGCAGCCAATAAAATGCAAGTGGCTTAGGCAAAGTGAGAGTATTCAACTTACTGGTAGGTAGTATCTGTAAGGACAGATAACTAACTACTAAAGAGAGTCTCACCTTCAAACTAAAAAATTCTTTAACTATGGTTGGCGACCTGCTATGTCTGCTTTGGCTATGCGGATGACTGGTGGGCGTGGTTCGAGGCAGATTTGCTAGGACCATTTCGACTTATTAATTTCAGTGTTTACGCTAAATATTCCGTCGAAAAGGCCGACCTCCCGCTTGATGACTGGGTTCTTAATCTTTTGGAGAAAGGTAACTCGGGTCGTTGTTGGGGCGCAGTGAGTGGAAGCCAATAAAATCATGAGTGGCTTAGGTAAAGTGAGAGTATTCAACTCACTGGTAGATACTATCTGTAAGGACAGATAACTATCTACTAAAGAGTCAGATGACTCGAACATAAATGAAATATAAATAAAACATGTGTTTTTACAAGTATAAAATTTTATATCGCCGCTGTTGGAACGCTATACTCTAGCGAATAATGGTTACCATAGACTTAGTCGCAGAAGGGTGGGGAACATCTAGATACCCCGGAGTCATCTAGAATCTTCTGGAACCTTCTACTTCCGAAGCCATCTAGATCCCTCTAGAACCTTTTAAAAATTCTTCTAACTATGGTTGGCGACCTGCTATGTCTGCTTTGGCTATGCGGATGACCTTGGTGGTCGTGGTTCGAGGCAGATTGCTGGGACCTTTTTCTGACTTATTAATTTCAGTGTTACGCTAAATATTCCGTCGAAAAGGCCGACCTCCCGCTTGATGACTGGGTTCTTAATCTTTTGGAGAAAGGTAACTCGGGTGGTTATTGGGCCAGTGATATCCATAAAATTCAAAGTGGCTTAGGCAAAGTGAGAGTATCAACTTACTGGTAGATAGTATCTGAAGGACAATACTAACTACTAAAGAATCTCACCTTCAAACTAAAAAAATTCTTTTAACTATGGTTGGCGACCTACTATGTCTGCTTTGGCTAGCGGATGACCTGGTGGCCGTGGTTCGAGGCAGATTTGCTGGGACCATTTCTGACAGTGTTCAACGGGCACTAACCCAAAAAGTTACAATATTATTGTAGCCAAAAAATCGAAGGTCAACTTTACCAACGAAAATCGTACCAAAAAAGAGTTTATGGCGTCCTTCGCCATAATACAAACAAATACATGGGACTATTACATAAATCGATGCTCCTATCTAGCCCTCTTTTTAACCAGCTCTTCCAATGTTTTTGCAGCAGGTTGAGGACGTAGCATGCGACTGGTGATTTCTTCGAAGTTATCGGCATCCGAAGCTAGTCTTCTGCCGAAAGTGTTTTGCAAAAAACAGCAATTTTTATGTATAGCCGATATCTGGTAACATGGTATTATGGACTTGGTATGACTAGTCAATATTGCGAGTATTCAAAAGGAAATATTAAAAAAGAAGAAATCAAAGAGAGGAAATAGAAGCTTCGGAGGACAAAAGTTTCAACAGAATCATCATAGGAACAATCATTTTGATTGTCCTCATTTTCTGCATCCTCATTTACTTCTTGTATGTTGAGCACAGAAGAGCTGAAGCCATTCGGAATTATGCAGAACTTTCTCCTATCGGCTCAGCAAAGCCATCCAATCTATCAAAAACTTATCTTGCTCACCCCGGGCACCAATCACATGCACCATGGGGAGTGGGAGCTGAAATTGCCAAAGAGTGCGAAGAACATAATCGCCGAATCTTCTGAAGCTGATAACGTACATCCGTAGATAATGATTCTGAAGAGCCCGGACAAACAGTGCAAGCCACTCGAAGATTTGAAGAGCGTGAACCTGAGAACGAGCCGAACGAAAGAGCCCTTGTAGCCGATCAGCATTTCGTCTATCGAGAACTCACTTTCTTCCTCTACAATCAGAAAGTTTTTTCTTAGAGCTTGCAGAAAGGGTCGTATTTTGTAGTAGGGATCGTCTGATTGGACGGAATTGTCGCATAGGTGAATACAGGATCGAATTTTTTAAAATCTTTTCAGGGACATTTTTCGTATTTAAGTTCATGGCTCCAATAATCTTCGAAGCTTGGCATTTTTACCAAGCCCATCAACAATGATATGCCAAAAATGTCGAAATTTCCTTCGGGTTTGTGTCAAGAAGTGATGACGGGTCCTTTTGAATGGAATATAAATTGGTCATATCGACGATATATTCAATTATTTGGTCACTGAATATAGCTTTTAAATATTGAAATGGTGACATATCGGTGTCCCAAGGCAATGAAAAGTTATTTTGGGTAAAGCAACCTCAGCGCGAAAAGGTTCTATTTCCCACTTGAACTCCCATTTTTTCTTGTCAACTCGACGTGTTGTTTGGCATTTTGAAGAAATTTTTTTTCTTCTTAGCAGCAAATCTTAGCGCACCTTTATCGTTACGCGCAGCTGCAGTTTTTCTTGTCGAAGAACGAGACGATCTGGTAGTCGACGATAAAGAAGTTGCAGAAGACGGCAATATAAAAGCCGCAAGAGGCGATGAATTTTCTCGATGAGGTCGATTTGTTGGAGGCGTCCATTTACAGTTCGGATTTTCTCACATTAGAATTAAATCTGAAAAGTATTGAACTGGAGGAAAAAGTATCCAACTATGCCTAAAAACACGAAAGAAGTCCAGGAAACCCTAAACAACTGCTCACTAGAACCATCCAAGATGAAGAATTCTCTTAGTTCAAGACATATTACAAGCGAACCGAATCAGCAAGTGAACACTTTCTTTATAAAATGGCCGGTTTTGAAGCTTACTACAGGGCTCAGCTCACTTGGATGGATCAGAAATCGTTTTGCAACAGACGTTTCATTCAGAGGTCGGTGAAATTCGTTTTTTCCTCCCTCAATCGATCATCTTTCAGAGATTTTCACGGCCCAGAATCGAACCTCACAGCAGCGCTGATCTCACGATAATCGACACCATCGAACCATCTCAAATCGGATGCTTCGCCTGTTGGTGGAGTAGTCTTCAAGTGGTTTTTTCCCTGTAACAAAAGAAAAATTGAAGAAACTATTTAAAACTATAAGTTAAACTTAGTTATGTCTGCAAGCTATTAAACAAGTATTTAATAAAATAAATGAAAGTTATGCAGCAAGGTAATGTCAGAGGGAAAAATATTGATTTTATGTTTTATCATTGTTTTTAGTCATAACCAGAGCGCGGACATTCGTGCAGTAAAAATTAAAAAACGTGCAGAAAAAAATGCTAAAACGTGCAATAAAAATTTTAATACATGCTTTTACAGAAAATTAAATTCTCTTTAGTTATTTAATTTGTTTTTAAATGATTATGTAAACAAAATACCATAAAAAATATATAATAATTTAATTAATAAATTAAGGACAAAAAAATAAAAAGAAAAAAACTTATTTTTATTCAGTGAAATAAAAAGGTACAAATAATTATTCTAAAAAGTCACTGTTAAAATTTGTGACGATGTACATTTCTAAATTTTCTTCAGTGAACCCGTATCTTCGGTCGCAGAGTACATTTTTAAGTTGCGAAAAGGATCTCTGTGTCCACGGTTGTAAGAGGACAATTTTTATAGCATTTTAGGATATTAGGATCTTTGATAGATCCAAGATCCGTGGAATCCCCGTTTAATATTCTGTTAATATTTTTCAGAGCATCGTAGCCAACGTTTTTTGAAAACACAGATTCAAATTTATTTAAAATTGTTTTTCCCTGTGAATTTTCCATTTTTTTAAAAGAATTATGCACTTCGTCGATGATACCAATTTGGTTGTTCAAGGTTAAATTTTTTTCTTGCAGTTTTTCAATTGCAAATGGCAGGAAACATAAATTTGCACTGATATACGTAAGGTCTGCGACGATTGATTGGGCATCATCTTCCAACATCGAAATAACATTTTTGAAAGATTCAAAATTTTCGGAATAAAACAAAGCTGCTCGAAGCCATGTCCCCCATCGTGTGACAACGACGTCTGGGGGCAGAGGGCAATTCATGTGAGTGGTGTACAGAGAAACACGATGAGGTGCTTTCAAAAAGACTTTTTTCCCATTATTAATTAATTTGTTCACCTGCGGAAACTTTTCGCGAACTTTTTCCGCGACCCGGTTTAGGCCATGCGCCACACATGTCACGTGTATCATATTGTGGTAAAAGGCGCGTAAATTCTTCCCCGTCTTGATCATGTAGGGGGCGGCATCGCTCAGAAATATTAAAATTTTATTTTGAAATGACAAGTCCGGGTACAACTGTGAAAGAGAGTCGTTAACGAAGCGCGACACATTGTCACTGTCAGTTTTTGGAAGGATTTTGCACGAAACTAAATACGACGTAGGCAGAGCAGTAGGTTCAAGAATTCCGATTAGTAACGAGCAAATATAGTTTCCACGTGCGTCAGTTGTTTCGTCGACCATGATGTACACATGTTTATCAATTATTTTAGTTTTAATCAATTCAATCGTTGAGGAAAAACAGTCTTTCAAATAATTTTTCCTTAGCGTACTTTCATCCGGAATGGATACTTGATTCGTATGTTTTTCCAAGAACTCCCGGAAAAATCGCGATTTTAGCTTGAAGAGCGGAATGTTTGATGCAACCATAGCATAACAGAGGTCGTGATAAAATTCTTTTCTATCAGTTATTTTGGCGCAGCTTTCTTTAAATAAGAGCTGCTTAGGCTGCTTAACGTTTTTTTCCACTAACGCTTTATGAGAACCTAACAAACAAAAAAGGAGAATGTATTTAAAAATAGAGAAGTGGTACGATGACTTACTCGTTAAAGAATGGGCGTCTATCTGAGACTTCCGTTCGCACCCGATGTTTTTTTGACAAACGGTACAAATCACGCAACCGTCACTAAACTTTAATTGGGGAAATTTTTCAATCCATCCAATTATTTTGGAAGAAGTTTTACTCTTAATTTTAGGCATTTAAACTTTTTTACACTGGGAATCGAAATTCGTAACGAACAGGCGAAAAAAACAAACGAAATAGGACTTAGGAAAATAACAAATAACCTCCTGGGGTGGTCGATCAGTTTCAGTCGTGACTATGACGTATGTAACTGTTACATTTTACCGGTCCTGTTCCGATTCCAGTGATTTTCAACAAGATTCCAGAATTCGCAAGAATTAAGATTTTTTAAAATGATATTTTATACTGACGATTAATGATGTTCTCAGTAGCCAGAAAGAAAAACCATATCAGTTTCTTTTCTGGCTCTGATTAACTTCTCTACCGATTTGGATCTGTCACTCACCAGTCACTGCTACCGGGCACAAATCGATTTTTTCCCTTCTCCCAAAAGCGTTCCTTCAGGCAAACTAAAATATCTGTAACGTACTTCAATAACAATATGTTCTCAAAAAAAAAAAAAAAAAAAAAAAAAAAAAAAAAAAAAAAAAAAAAAAAAAAAAAAAAAAATCTACCTTAAAAAAGTTCAAGGTAGGTAGTGAGTTTATGTCTGGAACCGGAACGGTAACGGGATGCTATCAGTCACTGTTCTTTACCGGTCTACGAGAAGTGTGTAAGCATCGACAAAGCATAGTCGATGGTGTAAGTTGATTACCTGCTCTCATACCTACCTACATCACATACCTACCTAGTAGGATTTCGGTTTTTAACGTGTCTGTAGTTTGAACACCTATCACATATATTTCATTCAAACTCAGAAAAAAAAAAAAAAAATTCAAAACGTGCAGCTAATTTGCAAAATTCCCAAAACGTGCAATTTTCGTGCAATATACCCCAAAACGTGCAAATCGTGCAGTATTAAGTAGTGCTTAAAATGCTCAGTTTTTCATGATTCGAAAAACTATCTAAATTTTATTGATTTCCAAGCAGCCAAAAAAAAACATGCAATTGCACGGGAATCCTTGCTCTGGTCATAACTCATAACTATAATATTTTAATGACAAAAGAAAAAATGCGTAAATATACTTTCACTGAGAGGGTGAATAACAGTACTTATGAAGCATTAACAACCCTCTCTAATGCCAATCTTCATCCTCTAATTAGAATTTTCGTATAAAAACCCATCGCCACCTTTCACTAGACATCAGTTGACAGCTACCATTGAATCAACCATCAAATTCACCAAACTCTTCACCCTAATAAACGAAATGGAAGCCAAAATTTTTCTTGGTATGTTTATATTTGTTTACCATGTTTCATTAGTTGCACAAAAAATATTCAAAAAGCTGTGCAGCAATTTTACAATTTAAATTATTTAAAAAAAATTCATTTTGAAATCTAATATTTAATTTTATCCAGGATATCAATTTTAATTCATTTTCCTGGACAATTTAATGAAAATTGCCTGGTTTCAATTTTCGCTTTTAAGTTTTTTATGTATGATTTTAAAAATTTCATGAAGCTGTTATAAAATGTAGTGAACTTTAAATCAATTTCTGATGTTAGTCAAACATGTAACACAAAGTAATGATTTTTTGTTTTAGCAATCCTTGGAATGATGGCTGTTGCGGGAGCAGACTACGCACCGACAGGTCCTTACCCGCAGTCGGGTTATCCGGCGGCGAATCATGCAACGGAGCCTTCGACTCCTGAGCAAGGTGGACCCACAGGCGCAGGTTTTGGCGGTCCTGGTTTCGTCGGAGGCCCCTTTTTCCCTCCGATCGTCCCTCCTCCACCTTTCGCTCTCACACCGATCTGCGCTGCAATCGACGCTTTGAAATTTAAATTCCTCTCGATCGCTCATCCAGTTCTCACCCTTGGACTCGGTGCTTTCCTTTTCGTAATGTTGAAGTCCCTATTTCTCCCGAAATTCGGAGGTCATCTTGGCCACCTTTTCAACAAGAAAGCAGACCACGACGATCTTGTCGACAGGGTTTCGAGCGACGTCGCCAGAGCCATTTCCGAAGGTGTCTGCACCGAGAAAATTGCTTGCTCTCTTGGTATGTCGGCCAGACGGATCCCAGGAGCCAAAGCACTCGCCAGGTACAGCTAAAAAGAATTCATTTTTGTTTTTCATCTAATCGTTTCGATCTTCCAGGGTCATGAGTAACGAGCAAGGGAAAGAAGAAAAGAGCTTCTTCAACATCTTAAGAACAGTTGCAGCAGGAAAACAAAATGACTGCTCCGAGTACTTGTGTCTCACCAAAGAAAATACCAATGCTGTAAACAAACGATAGAAATAATTGCTTACTTACATTTTAAACTATTTATTTATGTATTTATTCGTTTAAAAATGAGGCGCTCCGGGTACGAAGGGCGAACTCGAAAAAACGTAGTTTCAAATATTCGCATTTTAAAGTTTCGGTTTTTACTTATTTAAAGGGGAAAAAATGGCGAACTCAACAAAAAATGATATAGGTGTATTCACCAAGAAGTCTAGAATCTGAAAATGAAAGAAAACTGGAGGACCCTTCCCCAAAAACCCGACGTCGAGGGTATCACAATAACTTCTTTAAGGAAGTTAAAAAAATTTCTCAGATGTCGAGTTCGCCCTTCGTACCCGGAGCGCCTCAAATATACTTATTTATTTAAAATTTAAAATTACATATTCAATAAAATACCCACGTATGTATCTGGCTATTAGGATCTATCAGTTCACTGGATGAAAATTACTACAAAACTCTTATGTTTTAAAGAGTTTCATTTTCTTTGAAAAAGTTGATTGTGAAGTATTAAGAATCGTTTCAAGTTTATTTTATTTTTATTTATTCATAGTTCCACAGACAATTGTCCAAAAAAGAACAGTCAAATATTACAATCGATACTACATTAATTGATATTACTTTAAACTACAAGATATTACATTAAAAAATAAATAAATAAATAAATAAAAATGTGGTACACACACAAGTCGAAAGACATCACAGACGAGACAAATAAAACGTATGTACAAATGAATAAGAAAAAAAGGATTCAGAACTGAAAGACATCTCCGCTTCCCAACCACTCCCTCGAGGCAGACTGAAATTGATGTAATGACATATTAAAGAGGTCTGTGGACGAACTCGCCCGGTTTAAGACTGATGCAAGACGGACCAGGCAGCCGGAGCCCCATAGCGGGTCCTGGTTCTTGGAACATTAAACAGCGGAGAGTATCTTAATGACCGGGCAGGCACTCTGAGGCACAAGCCCTCAAGGATTAATGGGGCATCTACTGCCCCGTTCGCGAGTTTCCACCCAAATGTTAGTAGGGACATGATGCGACGATGCTCGAGGCTATCGATATCAAAGATTGCACGAGCAGAGGATGCAGAAAACGACGTACAATCATGCCCAGACTTAAACCAAAGATACCTTAAAAATTTATTCTGGATCCTCTCAATATCCAGGACATAACATTTAGAGCTGGGAGACCAGATTAGCGCTCCATATTCAAGGACACTACGCACTAGGGCAAAATAGAGAACTTTGATGGCAAAGATATTCGTGAAGTCGGCGGTCATCCGCTTTACAAAGCCAAGCATTCGAAGCGCCTTCTTACTAGTGCAGGCAATATGATCTTCGAATGAACTTAAAAAAATCCGGTTCTTCTTTTTATTTATTATTTTTTTTTCCAGGTGCACTTAAATCATTCATCATCAATCAGTGTGCACTTGAATCTTTTAAGCGATCTATTGTGCCCCCTTGCGTCAGTGGTGTTTTCCATCAGAAAAATCCATTTAGGTTCCTTAGGTTTAATTTGGGGGCCGCCCGCTTTGAACCCTGGACCCCATAGATGAACGCCGTATCGTAATGTTTGGGATTAACGCCTTAACACGCACGGCCACCACGACGCTCATCCGATTCTTCTTCCATTTTAACCAAACTGTACTTTCTCCACTGTATATAATCCGTATTTAGACCATTTTTGGGCGTATTCATATAATTCAGTAGTCAATAATTTTTTTTTTTTTTTTTTGTTGCCCACGAGGAGGTTCCCCTAAGGTTCCCTAGCACTTAAAGCCTTAAGGCTCTATTGTGCCGCCTCATTTCTAGGGGCTAATTCTGGAAACCGGTAGAATTCTCAAAAATTCCATCAGTTTCCAGAAGGCAGATTCCTGTATGTCCGCCAGAGTAAGAAGGGGTTTCCCAAACATTGTAAACCGCCTCCTTGCAAGTGCTTCGCACTCACTCAAGAGGTGCTCTGTTGTCTCTGAACCTTCGTCACAGAGTTTGCCACTTTTTTGTTTCCCCTTTTATCTGGTCTTTCGTAAGCCCACAAAAGGGGAAGAGTCCTAATAGGGGAGTGAGCGAACCTTTTTTGGCCAATTGATCAGCCGCTTCGTTTCCCTCAATCCCCGTGTGTCCTGGCACCCACATCAGAGTGACTGTTATGTGCGCCAAGGATTTTAAGATTACGGATACAGCCCCCAACCAGCTTGAGTTGACCTCAAAGGCTGTGACGGCCTGTATGGCCGCCTGACTGTCCGAACATATTACTATGTTGGCTCCCTTGGTACCCCTGCGGATATTTTCGAGAGCGCAAACCTCAATGGCGTACACTTCTGCTTGAAAGACCGTTGGGTCCCGACGATCGGGTTTGTTTGTTTTTAATTTTTTGTTCCTCAATTTTGGTTTTTTTGAAACAAGGGAATGGAAGGTCACCCGCGGCAGAGCCCTGATACCGCGGGAAGGCTAATTGAAACTGGAGGGCGCCCGGTATCCAGAGTCCGCAACTACAGCCGGCTATTTTACCACCCCCGCCAAGACCAGGGCGTCGCTGTTCAACCCTGGTTTTGAGTGGTTGGTTGCTCTTAGCATCCGCCACGGGCCGCGGCGGATGAGCCCCTCCACCACGCCAAGGTGACAACCCCGGAGGGGTAGTCAATAATATAGTGACTATAAATTAATTGTGCTAAAATAGTCTTGTGGAGTAAAAAACCTTTGTTTTCAGTGAGTTTTTTTCCACTGCTTCTCTTTACAAGACGAGCAAATTTTGCGTAGTTATGTCACACTTATAGACTCGAATTCGCGTTTTTTGAAAGATTGTTTTGTTAAAGCAAATTTCTCTCTACGTCGGGGTCACCAAATTGTTGAAGAATGTATTTCGTATGAAATAATTGAGTTGACTAATTCGAATGAATTATATTTCAATAACTGATATATAAAACATATGGTAGCGAAACCGCTACAATACTTCCTTCCTACGTTTTTTTTTAAGCGGTTCAAGTCGTACAAAGGAGAGGAACACGCTGTGGTTGAAGTCCAGGTTGTAAGGCGAACGAACATGTTCGAAAAGGCGAAAATGGACAAAACGTAGAAGGTGTAGGAACGATGTCATTTTGACGCGGAAGATTTCCTCTCGCTTGAAATTTGAGGTTGAAGATCGAGTTGAAATAGATATGATGTAATTAGTTCTCGAATTTGGTCCATTGAGCGAATCTTTCTTGTCGGTGTTCATGATCGCGTTTAATTCTTCAATTTTAGTTTGAATCAAATTTTTCAATTCTTCTAATATACAAAATTGTTTAGCTTGTTGGGTTTTCGTTAAGTTGGATGATGTTAATTTGGTAGCTTCATTGTTGTTGTGATTTTGATGTCGAATTTTGAATGGTTGTGTATCAGACCATTCACACGGTTTTTTGCATTTTTCTGGTCGACATTTTCTTCCAAATTTGAAATGATAAAAGCAGAATTTGCCTCTAGGATTGAATTTCCTGAGTTTAAGATGATTCTGTTCGGATTCTGGTAAGTTCTTTGACGAGGTAGGAAATAATTTACACGATGAAACGCATTTCCGTGCTTTTGAACCGTACGTCGCATGATAATAACAAAGTTTAGACGACTTTGATGAATGATAACGTTTACGTTCCGACCGAGGCTGAAAATTCTTCGAGGAGTCCTTTGTCGACTGTGCACTTGTCGACTGAGTTACTTGATCCGTTGTCGCGACGCGTTGGGAGACCACGGCACATACACTATCGAAAGAAGTAATAAGAGGTTAACCAATAGAAAAGAACCCACAAGCATTAAATGTGTTTTTGTCTTTGACTATAACGTACAGTTGAAGTTTTTCCTGCAGATGGAGAAAATTAATTTCATGGCAAAAGTCTTGGTTGTCACGCATTAGCCTAAACAACTCGCTGTTAAATTTGTCAGCCTAAAATAAAAGAAACGTCAATATATTACTTATAATTTGTAAAAGGGAAATCCATCCCTTATCCCTTTTAGGTTGGTCAGACTGTAATCTCAGAGGGAATGCCGAACCCAGGCTAACCTTTGTCGTTTTTATCTTTTCTGTTTATTTGTGTTATTTTGCCATTACACCTTTATAACGACATTCAAAACCGATTCACTTTTAGGTATGTAAATCAAGAAATCTTTCTGTTTTAATAAATTACACTTTTAGATAAGTACATCGGTCTTGTACATCGAAATCCCGATTCCAAACTTATATATTTATTAACCTCCTTGGCGGTTTTCGAGCAAGACGAGGTAAGACCGAACAAAATAGAGAACTTTATTCGTTTTTTCGTTGGGGATTGCGGCCAGTAAGAAGAAGCAGGTTTTTTAAAAATTCATTTTATTTTTATACGACGTTTCGGCCGTGCTTCCGGCCATCTTCAGGTACATCTACAAAAATATTATAATTTATCAAAAAAGAACTAACGAAGAAGTCTGCAAAAAAAAACTAACGAAGATGTCTGCAAGACTGATCTTCCTCTTAAAATGCAGATCCAAAAATGTATTCCCAAAACATGTGAACAACTATCTACCAAACCTTTACGATGTAATAAGACCCCAAGGAAACCAAGTTTCAACCGTAGAGAGATCCTTTTTTCGCTTTAAAAAAGCAATATTATCTGCTGAAATAGCAGACACCATTGATGAAAAAGCAGAGCTAACAACTGCATTACGTGGACTCTCAGGTCAGATAGAGGGCATAGTGGTAAATGAGGACAAAACGATATTGTTTACATGTTTCGCAAAAATCTAGGTAAAATCAAGACCCAGTGCACAGATAAATTGAAGAAAAAATTTGACAAAATCATGAACCCTAACGAAAGGTCTCAAAAATGTGAAAAATGCTCAAGGACCCCACAAGTAGTTGATCCCATCGGAAACCCTGAATGGGTAAAGAACATATCAGACATAACGATACCAGATGAAGTGACCACATACTCAGCTTAGGGCCAAAATTCTGTGCGCCTAACACAAAACCAGATAAGTACATCCCGAAGATAATTGTAGACACAGAGAATGTGATCAGGAGTATCGATGTTCCGGATGAAGTGAGGGACGCAGTAAGAGGAAAAACGACAAATATAATAACAAACCACTTAAACGCTAAAATTGCAGGTCACACGGCTCCATATGTACCATCGCACAACTTCAAGAGAGCAATTGCTGCTACGAAATCGTTCACAAAACAACACAGTGACAATATAATTATAACAAAGGCAGATAAAGGGAACACAACGGTCGTTATGGCTAAAGCGGCGTACGAGGAGAAGATGAAAGAACATTTGGAAGATAGGACCACCTACAAACCGCTGAAGAAAGACTGCACAACAGCACTGCAAAACCACAGCAATCGACTATGCAAAACCCTGTTGGACAACAAATGCATAACGAAAGGCCAATACTACAAACTCATAAAGTACAACGCGGTACCCAGTAAGATATACGGTCTACCCAAGATACACAAAGAAGGAGGTAAATTAAGACCCATAGTCAGCTCCATCGACTCAGCCACTACTAATTTAAGCAAACTCATCTTACCAACTCTAAAAGTACTATCCACTGATAACCCGTTTGATTGCAGGAATTCGCTTGTGTTAAAAGAAAAATTAAGAAATCTGACCATTCAGATAGAAGAAATAGAGAACTCCCAAATGGCGTATCCGCCCCAAGTAACGATGTAGCCTATCGACGAGATATCCGAACTGAACCTTATGACGACTTGAATCCAGAAAAATAAAAAAAACACGAAATTTACCGAACATCTTAAACGGGAGGAGTTGGCCAGCGAAAGTCGAACGAGTTTACTATGAATATCGATTCGTTCGTTTATTTTCATCGTGTCGTATTTTAATTGCTCCAAAAGCTCGTGAAAACGGCAGTAAAGGACTCCTAAGAATGTACAAAAAAGCATGATTACTAAGTAAAATGATTCTTGTCCAAAAAAACTTCTGGAAAAAACAATTTTTTCGACAAATGTTGATGATTTGGAAAGATAAAAGATGAAAGAGTAGGCTACGATGGGCCAAGACAGACCTAGGGCCAAGAGAGACCTACGTATTAAGGATGAGTCACACTAGACCGTGCCGGGTCCGGGCGAGGCTCGGACGGGGCCCGGACGGGACACGGTGAAGAATCATGTGGGCATCTTTAATGAAGTTGTGCATACTGCACCGTGCCGAGCACGTGACGTGATCGTGATTGTGACCGGGCCCGGTCCGAAAAGGGAAGGGGATTGTTTCCCGGACCCGGCCCGGTTCAGTTTTGGAAAATATATTTATTTGGTTGAAAAAATATATATATTTGGTTATTTTCGTATGAAAATAACCATAGAATTTAGTTTCATCATTCAACAATTCTCTATATAGCGTGGCAAATTCTCCCTCCAGCTTCCGCTTTCTCCATGTTGGATGCACGTTCCATCTTCTTGATCTGCTCTGTAGAGCACCTAAATTCTCCATTTCTTTATCATCAAGGGCTACCGCAATCATTATAAGTTCTTCTTCAGAAAAGTTCATTTGACAAAAAATAGATGGTTTCTCGGCCTCGGCCCGGACGGAACTGTTTGTAGTATGCATGGAGGCTCCGACACGTCCCGGTCACCGCTCGGTTGCTATGACCCGGAGGAGGCCCGGGCACGGCCCCGGCACGGTCTAGTGTGAATCATCCTTTAAGGTGATATACCGTGAAAATAATTTTTTATACACCATCCACACTGCGTCCAAATTTTTAAACCTTTTCAAGATACTCCTCATTTCAATTTTCAAAAATCAATCTATAGGTGTGAACGGCAAGGCATACGTTATCAAGAAGGCTTTGTATTATAAACAAGTAACCGTTTAAACCCCGTCCGAAAATCGCCGCTAAATTCGGGTTGGCCATAATGTAGAGTTTAAAAGCGAACGTGGCCGGGAGAACGAGGAACATCACGAAGAGCGTCACAAAATACCAAAGTGGCGACATTTTAAAATCATTCGTGAACAGAAGAAGACCGAAAAATCTCGAAATTGGAATAAGTGGCGTCAGATTTTTTGTCAAGTTCGACCCTTCACCGAACCGTAACATTTTCAAAACCAACTATTTTAACTTCGGTTTGAAAAGATAATCACAAAGATAATGGTAAAAAACACTAAGATAATGGTTATTATGTCCTCGTTAACAGAATAACCTTGATGTTACCTTCCTTGATGTTTCAGAACACGTGGCTGAGTAGCTCTGGGAGCTCTTAACCCTAATCTACTAATCTTCGTCGTTTCACCCATCCCCTCTATTGATGCAGCGGCCGATGGGGTAGTTTTTTCGAGCCCCCACTCCACCTATTCCTCAAGCAGAGTGTTAGGTTCAATGTGACCTTTGTGTCGGACTCTTCGCCCCTCCCGTCCTTGAACTCGGTAAGTAATTTGAAATCATGCTCGTCGATTCGACGAACGTTTAGTAATGTACGTAAATTTTTCTTCGTCACTTTGACGAAGGATTAGTAATGCAAGGCGAATAATTATTCGTCGTTTCGACGAAACTTTAGTAATTAATGCCGATCGTAATATTATTGTTTTCGTTTTTATTTTATTTTAGACAATGGAGCGCTATACTGATCCAAATATACTTTTGCAAATTATGAAGGAACTTGAAGGTGAAGAATCAGATTGCATTTCTTCTGAGTGTTCTGATTTGAAGACGAATTAGAAACCCAAGATTTAGACAGCAACGACAGTGCGTCGGAGGCAGACGAAATTATTGATGACGAAGTTATTGAAACTCTTATAAGTCATAATATACCAAATAATAATGGTATTAGTAATTTTTAGCTTGTACTGTAAATCAAGTTACCCAGTTATAAGTAATACTAAGTCATTTATCAGAATGTGATAATATGGAGACTAAAAAAATTTTTATGAATAATTTTTTTTATATATACTTATTGAAAAATTTTGTATTTGTTTAAAAATAAATTTTTTGAATATTTTTCATTTTATATATTGAAAATGTAAAATTTTTTTACCCAAAATCCAAAATAAAAGTCTGTTAGTCGAATCGACGAAGGATTAGTAATAAGCACACTGTATTTAGGATTAGTAGATTAGGGTTAACTGTCAGTCATCCTCTCCAACTCCTCAATGGACCCTGGCCGTAGGTTCGGTCTGCTGGTGCTGGCTCTGGAAGCCTTTGCACCGAGTCCCGTCCCCCGTGCTGCCCTTTGAGGAGTCACCGTCCTCGATGTTGGAGTTGTGGTGGTGGCGGATGTGTTCGTGGTAGTGTTTTTTGTATTTAAAATGTTCATACGGAAACGGAGAGAACAAGGGAAGTATGGGTCCGCCCGTCCAGAGCCCCGCATGGCCGGGTAAGTTTATGGACAACTAAAGAAGCAGTGTAGAACAAATTCAAGACAAAATTCTTAGTCCCTTTGAGAAAAAAAATCGTTGGTCCGGGCAGCGAGACGTATAAAAAACCAGTGTTTCTCCACAATCCCGTCAACCCTTTTATTTTATCCTTGTCCAATAGTTTCCTTAATTTTTTAAACTGCTCATGTTCCAAATCGATGAAGCCGCAGAAAAGCATGCCGATAGTAAACGAGCTAGTTTGTCCGGCTAAGAGGTTGAGGGCTCGACAGGTGCTTTTCATTTCCTTCTTCTTTATCATCATAGCCTTTCATAATTACATCACCTTTAACTACATTATTTAGGTAAATTATATGAACTTAATGTGCATTTTCAGTCTTCTTTTTTGTATCACAGTTTGTAATGTCAATAACTTGAACTGATGCCACACTAGCTAACCGGGCAGTAGGCCAACTTGTTGCTTCCATTTCATTTAATTCATCCTGTAAATCATCAAGCCTCGAAAAAAGCTCCTCATCACACATCGTGTCCGAGTAAATCTGTTTGAAGGGATTCGAGTTTGAGTCTGATCGAAGGAGTTAGATACTGCTGTAAGTGGTTCTATCTTTCTGGTCTTCAAGTAGGATGTTTTCCACAAAACGAATAGGGATTCCTGGGGCCCAGTTTCATGTGTACATTCTGATATATGCTGCTTGAACCTTTCGAGATCTTCGGATATTGAGTATTCTATTACATTTTTAGTGACCTAGTAGTCTTCAACACTCGGCTCACATGGATCTGCAGAAACCTCACGGCTGTTCTCCAACATATTCTGAGCTTCTCTGGCGATCTCTGCCTCACGTTCTGGAATGCAATTAGAATAATCGATTGCATTTTCATTCAGTGGGTATAGCCCACATGTTTGAATGCCGCCTTGATCACCTCACAGGAAACACTGTCAAAAGCATTCTTGAAAATTACAGCGAAATTTAACTTGTTGATTGGGATTCGTTGCCGTTTGCATTTCCTAACTTTCTCTCTCCACTTCACTTGCAACGGATCCCCAGGTGCTGACAATGTTCCTTCCATTGTTTTAGAAGAATGTGCTCATAGTTTCCGGAAAATCAACCATACCACTTTTAGATTGGGACCTACCGACAATAAGCTCGGATGAATTTATAGCATTAAAAAACTCCAGAAAGCCAACGAGTCGTTCCCCTTGACACTGTACAGTCTTTTGAATCACTCATCTCCCCTGTTTAGTTATTAGAGAGTTTTAGCAACTCGTGTTTTGGTCTATTCGTAACACGAATAGCCCTACTCGTATACGAGTGGGCTCTGAGTCGTATTCGTGTGTCGTTCGAGTTCTATTTAGTTACGACTACAAATAGAGGTTTTGTTCTTCCTTTTGTGAATTTAGCGGCGATTTTCGAGTGACATGTAATCTAGAGTTTCCAGTTCTATTTAGGTACGAATACAAATAGAGGTTTTGTTCCTCCTTTTGTGTAGTCATCGCTTCTTCAATTTTCGTTCTTTTCATCATACGAGGGGGGACTCAAAAGTAACCGGAATGATTCTGTTTCGCGCCTCACACTTCTAGTACGCGGTTGCGCCGGTAGGATATCCTTTATCTAACCTCCCCTTATCAGTTTGCAAAGCGGCATCGCTGAGAAATTTGATAATCCTAAGTTGTGATCGTTTTAGTGACGCGTGTTTTTTCCATTCCTCGTTTTTTTCGATGGATGACCGTCGGGAGCAACGCGCCGCCGTGAAATTTTGTTTCCTGCTGGAAAGTCGGATTTAGAAACAGCTGAAATGTTAAAAACAGCATACGAGGATGGTGCTATGGGTAAACTCAAGTCTTTGAATGGTTTTCCCGCTTCAAAAAATGCGAAATGTCGATAGAAGATCAGCCTCGGTCTGGGCGCCCTTCAACAACCCGCACGGACAGCAACGTTCAAAAATCGAAGAAATTGTGCGTGAAGATCTTCGGCGTACCATTGAGGAAATCCAGGAATTGTCGGAAGTCAGTTGATTTCCTCGTATGTAACTATTGCATATTTCACAATCGTCAGAGGACCCGGATCCATAAGATGAGCTTATGACTTCCGCTTCTTGTACTACGTTTTGCGGAATGCTTCTCCGCTATTTAATTTACAGCTACGGCCAAATAAATCGTTGCCTACGATCCCCTTTCCGAGATGGCCCTCAGTTTTTTCTTGATAGTTTCGGTTGATTTTTTTAGAGCATATGGCTTATTTCCTATCTGTGTTCTTTTTCTTAACTAATAGTTAACCTAATTTACTCGGCCTTTTCGGTTTGCAAAGCACGAAGGTGATGAACAGCTAACCATTTTCCCAGGTCCCTCGTTCTTTTTCTTCTGTTCTAGCTTTTGATAGCCCATCGATGGGGGATTAGCTAATATAGAATGTAGAAAATTCCTTAGTGGCTATCAAGTGACATGTAATCTTAAGTTCCTCAGTTCTATTTAGGTGTAACGATTGCATTGGGCCGTCGCTCTTTTTCTTCACTTCTAGGTTTTTATAAGCCATCGAAGGGATTGGCTAATATAATATAACTTCAGAGTCAATGACTTCGGTCAGAAGCACGAGCGAGGGTGATTTTCCCTTCTTCTTCTTCTTCTTCTTCTTGGAAGAATACAATAATTGTGGGGCAGAAGAATTTCGGAGTTTAATGAAAAAAGGTAGGGACGAAGACAATTTATCCGACCTCACGGAGCTCCCTAGGAGCATACCGTTGAACATCGAGAAGAAAAAAGACGTATTAGAACTCCTCAAATCTCACTTTGGAGAGCATTGGCGAGAACGCGAAAATCTAAAGTGGTTCCAAGAGGTAACCCGTGACGATGGTTCGCCAACTCCAGAAGATGGTTCTCCAACTTCAGAAGAAGCTTTAGAACTATGCGAATGTTTAGATGAAGATCCTTCTCCTAGCCAATTATCATTCCAATTTCTTTCATGTACGTAATTGCTTTCATTTTTGTGTTATTTTTTATAATATACGATTTTTCAGTTTTGTTTTTTTCTAAAGTTGACTTGTCCATCTGTTTCCAACAAAACTGAACATGTCCAAAACATCTGCGAGTAGAAACAATATTTTCAAGGGTTAGTGCTGGGGAGTGGGGAGAATGATAATAGTGCTCAATGTCTCGTTAAAAACCGCAAGGAAATGCCGTAGTGCGTTTTTTGCTTTCCTGAAAATTTTTCCAAAGTGGACATGTTCACTTTTGAAAGGTAGCTCCTCAATTGGTATTATTCCAGACGGTCCTCAGTCCGGCGTCCGCGAAACCTTTACAGGGTATAAATGATGTTGGTGCCGGGGCGGCACTCACGCGGACCATGGGTCGACGGTCGAAATTCTTTCCTCTCTATCATAGTTCCAGCTTTCGCCACCCATTCATACCTGTCTGTGGTCCGTGAATCCGCTCGCGTTTTAGACCGGCCATCATTTATTTCTATGTTGCTATTGATTTTTAATAATAAAAATGGTAATGGTCAAAGTAGTTAGGAGTTTAAAGAGGTTAATGCTAACCACTTACAAGCGTAGCTTAATATTTATTCCCCATGGCTAATATCTCACGTTTTTTTCGACTATTTCAGTGAATCATGAAAAACGAACCGAATGTTTTGCTTTCTTCTGGGACCCCTTTGCTTCAAATCGGGAGAATTTACGGCCTTTTCCCATTCACCGGAGATTTAAAAGTGTCCCGGGATGTGCCGTTTATTCCTCCATTTTTTCTATTGTTTACTTAGCGCTTCTTATACTGTATGGTTTGAATGTGATATCGACTCCGAATGCGATACCGAGTCTTGGAAGTGGCTTTAACGTTGTTCTTATCATGATGAAGAGTCTTTTCGATTGTTTTTGTTATATCTCTCACGTCTTTCATTTTATCCGTAAACAGAAAAAAGTTGCCGAAATTATAAATAGACTTGAGAACCTTAGTCCTGACGTCTTTTACACTTCATGGAATTTGAGGGCGTTTTTATTTTTAATTATCTATTACCCGCGGTCGCCTTTTACGGAGGTACGTGGTTAGGGTCCGACACATTGAACGACCAAACGGGCAAGTTTGTGGTTTTTTGGTCGTCGACTTCTCGATTTTTGGTCGTGCTTCTCTTCGCCTATATGCTTGAGGTCGTTCGTTGCAATTATACAGCTTTGATATCTGAACTGAGGCCAACGGCACCCATTTTAGAAGCACAAATTGAAGTCCATAACTACTTAAGCCGCCTCTCGACATCTATCAATAGCCAGTTTCTTACCAACTTTTTCTCGTATGCTTAACCTCGTCTTGTTCTCTCATTATTTATTTTTTCTGCTTGATTGTGAACATCACTTCTGATTACTCCCCAGAACAAGCGATGTCGTCTCGGTTCGTTTTGAGTGGCTTATGCATTTATGAGTTGTACCAGCTACTGATTTTAGCAGCTTCTTGCTCTAAGACGTCGAAAGAGGTAAATCGTGACAAATCATCGAAGACCTTTTAGTTTTTAATAATAGGGTTGGAATTGAATATTACTCATAACGACTGATCATCAAGGTTTTGGTGGCCGTTAACTTTAGTACAACTATGGAAGGGAAAAAATCACCGTTGAACTACTTAAAACCTATATTCCCTTTCGGGAGGATATACGGATTAATCCCCTAAACGCGGGGATATCCACGTTTTGGCTTAATTACTCCAAGTTGCTTTTGTTGTGTCATATCGGAGTTCGGGTGATAGTTGCACTAAATCCATCTTTAACGTCTTCTGGCGGCGGTTTTCGAGCTTGTTTAGACACGTCCAGGCGTCGATAGAAGCTCAGATAGTTTTCAGCCACACCTTGAAATGTTTCAGAAGAAGGAATGATTTGGAAAACATTTTGTCAAAAACCTCAATAGTTGAAAATGTCAAAAGTGGACATAAATTCGTCGAAGTTTGCTTTACTGTGGGCATCCTTTGGCTCAATGGATTATTCTCGCTGGCTTGAATCAATCTTTCGTTCAAATAATCGATATCTTTTTGCGATTTTACGGACAAACCGGTGGATCCTTACTCGTCACCAAAGAGCTTTCGCCGAATTAAGTCTATACCGATTCGTCACCTGACCACAATTCAAGTAATACACCGATTCGTCACCATCATTATTTCAGATATGCACACGGTTTTAAGTTAAAATAAAAAAAAAGACTTGTAAAATTCATAATGTGTATTAAATAAAATAGTGATACATTAGTTAATAATACCATAACATGTCATGTTAGAGATTTGGCATAATTGTGGATTTTATACCCGTACGTTTCACGAACTCAAGAAGATTAATTTTTTCCTCTTTGAATTCTGCAATTAATGTTAGTTTTTCGAGGGACATAGGGGGTCGATTTAAATTTCTCTTACTCTGCCCTAATAATTTTAAACGAGTTTCTATTTGGATTTGTTTAAGAACAAATTTGTGTAATTAATCTTAAATCTACTTACACACTCCTTCTCAATATCTCTTTTCCCAAGAGCATCATGATTGTGGCTGTTAGCTATTCGTACGATGGTTATGGTTTTCATTTCCGTGTCGGTGACCACTGTTGAAGGGCACTTTTTCCTCCATTCAGCACATTTCCACAAAATATTGTTAAGAATATTTAAAAATTTATGTTTCTTCAACACATTTATTTATTTTTTTTTTTTTTTTTTTTTTTTTTTAATATAAAAAAAATTAGTTTTATTGAAGATAAAACTGTAGTTCAGAAGTTCTGCCTTAAAGGTTCTAAGTGAATTCACTCATTCTTCTCGGGAAAAGTCGATGACGAGCATGCCAGGCTTCGTAGTTCGTCTCTCAGAATCGTAGAGCCGATAACTTAGGACTCTCGGCCGTCCATTTACATACCCTTCACTTTCGACAATTTCGACCGTGTAAAAGACGCCGTTTCTGCCAAAGTCTTCACCTCTGATGACCCTCAACGATTCTATGATTGTCAGCAGGTTTTCAAGTGAAGTCGACGCCAAAAATATCTTCTCGTCAACTTGGGCCTCATTGCCATTCGACTCATTTTCCTCCGTTTTTTCAACCATCCTAATCTTCTTTGATTTCAGATCAATAAGAATCCTACACAACTTTTAGAAAATCTTATTTTAAATAAAATTAAAACTGAATTGGGGGGGGGGGGGGGGGAACGACGATCGAGAGTGGCACCGGGACAACTTGTCGACATGTAAGATCTTAATTTTCCCATTTGGAAGTGTAATTTTTGCGATGACGTCGTTTATCATCTTTTCAACTCGGCACGGTCCCTTCCAGTCGCTTTGTAATTTGGGGCATTTTCCGACGGACCTTTTCGGAAGAAAAACGAAGACCTGGTCGCCGGGTTGAAAATGGGGTATTTTGCTGCGAAGATCAAACGGACAACCCACCGTGTATGAACGCATCGGTGCTTTAACATTCCTTGTTTTAGGCCCCCTTCTGGCGCAAACTTCACATGACTTGCCATATCCCCGAATATCACGGCTCATGCCGATCCAATAGAATTGTTTTCGAAGAAAGTGTACCATTCGTCGGGAACCAAAATGCGCTTGCGTATGCGCTTCCGAAAGAATCTGTTGAACAAGAGACCTCGGTACGACCTTTTGTTCAACGAAAGATTTACCATCCAAGCTCTCCCAACAACGCACCAAAACCCCTTCTTTTATCTTCAGAGAGTTGAACACAGCCCAAAGAGACTTGATGACAGTGCTGAGATGTGAAATCTTTTCGCCTGATGGTCTAGAAGAGGAGGCAACCCCCCCCCCCCCCCCCGGAAAGGAGTAATGAAACATCTGATTTAAATTAAGAGAGGGAGTTAAAAGAATAAATGTGTTGAAGAAACACAAATTTTTAAATATTCTTAACAATATTTTCGTTTTTATAAGCATTGTGTTTTAAAAATTTAAATTTTTCGACAATCATCGCCACGGAGCGCTCGGATGATACAATCTTTATCCGCGACATCTTAAAATTAACTACATATTCATTCCTAAACATAATTTTGTTTGGTGACGAATCGGTTTTTTTTTCTCTGATAGTTGTAGGTGACGAATTAGACTATGACCCTACCTTCCGAAAACAATAGGAGGTGACGAGTAGGTCTACAGCCAGCTGGAGCATGGGCTTCAGTTCTCCAGCTCCCCCCCAAAGGAAGGCAACCCTGTGGCCTTTGCCAGACAAAGGAAAAAGGAAAAATTCAAAGTCCCGTACTGCATAACTTCCAATGAATGGCGAGAAATAGAGGCAAGAAATTGAAGGCGAAGGAGGATAAGGAGGAAGAGAAGAAGAGACGAGCAACGATCAGAGAAGAAAAGAGGAAAGAAAAACAAAGAATCGCAGAAGAAAAGAAGATTAAAGCAGCCAAAATAAATTAAGAACCCTAAGCCTGCCTTGAAACAGTACAAATAATTTGTACATTATTCCTACCTATATGTGAAACCATCCCTTCTTGGGAAAGCGCTCGCCACGCTACCTACCAAGCCTTAACACTCAACGAAAATAGTCATAAAATTCTGTGGCCCGGCTGACCAAACCTTCTACAAATAATTTTGTTATTTCTCGATACACTTTAAGTGTCGTCTTGAGCCGCTCAAGCCACCCCTGACGGACGCCATGATAACGTAAGACACGAGGTGGTACGAAACGCTTGTTGCTCTAACCACGTTTTGATTGTATTGAGAATCGCTTAGAACTAGAAGAATCTCTTCGGAAAAATCGTTTTAGCAGTCGTCGATTTGGGAAAGTAGATATCCCTTATAATCCGTCCCCGTCGCTGACAAATGATCACCCTGAGCTTGATTTTCTAGCCTTAGAAAATATTGACTTAGTCACTTGGAAAGTTCCGATCCCGAAAGAAAAATTGATTTCAAGTCAAATGATCAAGAATCCTCAAACGTCGCAGCTGATTGATTTATGAATAAAAATTATTTTTTTAATAAAACTTTTGTTTTTAACTTTCTCTAAGTTATTAATAAGTTCTTTTTTTTATTGTTTTTCTGTTTTTTAACTGAATACTGTTTTTCCTCCGTCAAGGGGAGTGCGCTTATCGAGAATTAAATAAAGACAGATTGGTTTTCATTGAATTTTCGTTAATTATTATCCGGTCCACATGGCGGAATGTCCATAGAATTGGGAAATCCCAAATTTTGTCTGCAATGATGGCTAGTTGATTTAAGTCTCCTGACGACACTGGGAGAACCGCCTGAAGTTGTGGTGGTAGTTTTTTTAACTATGTATAAGGATTGTAGGATTTTATCTGACGCATCCGTACCGAGCGACCTCATTTGTCTGAGGAGTTGACTCGGCTTTTGGTCTCCCAGCTTAATTCCGAGATTAGTTTTTTTACTTTTTTATTTTCACTGTCGGTATATAAATCAATCAGTCGCGTCTTGGCTGCTATGTATTTATCGGTTATCGTCTCGTCTGTTATGATATCAATTTGTTAAAAAGTGTTATTTGTAACTAACAGAAGTGTTTTCTATGGTTTTTTTTTGTTTTATGTGAATTTTTGAAGCGATTGAAAGTGGTGTGTGTGGGTACGGGTTTCTAACCCAAATTAACCAATTTCTTTTTACTTTTACTTTTTCAATAAGTAGTGTCTTTTTCTAACACTTATTTATGTTTTTGTGTTTTACTGTCTTCTTTCGATTGTAGCTACTTTGCAAGAAATGTAGTATGAAACAAAAGTCAATAACGTGAGTTGGATTTTATGTGGTTGTTTCGCAATTTTTTATTTTTAATTTTCTTTTCCTTTTTTTCTCTATGGGGTATAACATCGTTTTTCAAGATGGACAGACCGTTCAAGAAGTCTGCTCTCTACTTGCAGAAACCGACGGTCCATATGTCGACTGAATTTATACCGAGGCACCTGACCCTGACGAGCTGACCGATGAACTCTGCCGACGAAGACAATGGAGGGTTTAACGACAATTTAAGTGGAAATCAACTTAGAGCTCCTGCAGAAGTCGTTTTTTTTAACCCAAAATGAAGAAAACGTTCCTCAAATATCAGAGCAACAGACAGTTTTTCTCGAGACTCAACAATCAAAGGTTCCTCAAATATCAGAGCAAACAGACAGTTTTCCTCACTCACAACAATCAAAGGTTTATCAAATTCCTCCTGAAGAAAGGAAAATAAAAAGCTTAAAAAAAACGTAGGAAGGAAGTATTGTAGCGGTTTCGCTACCATATGATTTAATATCAGTCAGTATTAAAATATAATTCATACGAATTGCACAACTCATTTTATTTCATCCGAAATATAATTACTACATTCCCGTCAACGAATTTTTTATTCTCTGGGATTAATCCGTTGAATTTTTATAAAATTTATAGAACGGTCGAAATTGTCCGGGAAAGCGAATTTGACGTTGAGCATCTTCTTCTTGCTCTCCGCGGTATATTGCCAAAATCTGATGCGGTTTTATGTATTTGAATGAATTCGAAAAGTTGTAGTATTTTTCTTCAGACGATTCTTCCGTTGAAGCAGAGGCCTGGGAGCATTCGATAACAATTCTTCTCTTGAACAAGTTCGTAAACAAAGCGTTCTAGACTTTTATCTCCTTGGATCAAATCGACCAGCATCGCTGAAAGCATTTCGTCCGCACATTTCTGATCTTTCAACAGCTCATTTCTCGCGTTGACCAAACTACTGGGAGTTACTACGCTTGTCCGTACAAAACATTGTGAGCGTTTTTATCAAAACCGATTGGCTTCAGCAAAGTAATTTTGTTACGCTCAGCACTTTTATAAGGAGCGTAAATTTCTTCAAGTTCTCCTATTGACTGGACATGGAGATTGCAATCTCGTACTATTATTTCAATCCCGGGATCACGGGATCTTGTTATTTGAAATCCCGGGAATCTCGGGATTTAAATATAAACAGTTTAAACATCAAAAAATTTATTTAAAAAATTTATCGTTGAAAAAATGATCTTAAAAAACATGATGAATTTACAGTTTCATCATTTAAATTCGTTCTTAATTTATTACATAAGTATCCTGCTGCAGAAAACGCTCTTTCCGATTCCACGCTTGTTGGAGGAATGCACAGAAGGTCGTTAATAGTTATATACGGAATTCCATCTTTTGCAGCCATAACATCAAATCACAAGTGGTATTTGAGTCAATTTTTGGGTAATAATTCTCAAGCGTTTGTAATCTCATTGGTAGAGGAGACCGCGATTCTTCATTCTTAAGATGAGCTTCATGATGCTGTGAAGATGAGGAAGATAGAGAGAAGTAAGATGCTGAAGTAGTGCTGGATTCGGATAATGTCGCTTTTGTCACAACGATGTTGTGTTTAGCCTTCAAATGAACATGAAGTCCTTTTGTAGACCCTCCACTGGTTTTTAAAACTGATAAACACTTTTTGCACTGGGCAGACTGAAAATTTTCAGCCCTTAAGAAATAAGCCCACACAGAACTCCCGTCTTATTTTTATTAACAAACTCAACGAATTTCGACATGTTGTCTCGGGCTGCTGTTTTGAACTAAAAGAAAATTGAATCTATCGAAGAGCAGATAGCTGATGCAGACAGGGGGAGGGGTTCCACGAAAAATTCATGTTTACTACTTCCGGCGAGTTTCCAAGTTCCAACTAAGCAACGACGTCGAGTTAGGAGGATAATTCCCCAAAACATTTGTTTTTGATATTACTCGACTTTCGAATAATCACTTCGCATTTATCTTTGATATTTTTAGCTAATGAAACGGCGGCTGAATATTACGACAGGGGGACAGCTCTACTTCGTCCGTTGCGAGCTGGAGAAGAGGTGATAGTAGAAAAGAAGAAAGGAGAATGGTCTGCAGCTGTCCGTGAGGCATCATCGCTTCCGAGGTCGTATATAATAGAAACAGGAGAGGGAGCAGTCGTCAGAAGAAATCGCTAACAGCTTCGCCCTAAAAGTAACATCTAGAAGAAGAAGAAAAGGGGAAAAGTGAAAAGATGTTAAAGTGCTTGGCCCCGTGAATAACCGTGAATACGAACAGTTGTGAAGTGTTCGGTGTTCGGGAGCCGGGAGGTTTCGGCAACAGTTAGCCGGGTAACCAAAATAATAAACAGAAGAGTGTCTGGCCCTATGCCCTAATTACAGTTGTATTTTGTTTAATAAAGTTGTATTTTAGATAAATAATAAAAACATCTATTGAGTTTTTGCACCAATATTATATAGTAATCTCACCAGTAGCGGCTCTGGGCAGTTTTTTCAGGGTAGGCACAATGAGAAAGCCCCCCCCCCCTTATTAAAACACCACGACCAAGGTGTAAAGCTACGCACTACAGCTACGTAATTTTTTGGTCACAACTGGGAACAGTACTAAAAAAAATTTGGTAGAATATCTAAATTAAAACAAAATAAAAGTAAAATGAAAGTTAAAAAAATAAAAAAATAAAATAAAACAAGACTGGGACATTTTAAGTGGGACATAAACTTTGAGGAAGTTAAAAATAAATCAAAACAGACTGGGACATCTTAAGTTTTTATTAAATCTATTTTTCGGTTTTTTAATTTACAGAAGTTTTCAATTATGGGGTCATAAAGTCTATCGTCGTCTTTTAGAGATTTTAACAATTCTTTTTCGATTGACAGGGAAGCCAACGCACTCAGACGGTTTTGGCCCATGGTGCTGCGTAAATATGTTTTGATTCTTTTGAGGCAAGAAAAACTTCGCTCAACAGAGGCGGAAGTAGAAGGAATCGTGGCTACCAAAGAAAAAAATTTGAACGCCTCCTTTAAAACGGAATCTAAATCGTTTTGTTTTAGATGTTTGATCAAATTAATGCAAACAATTTTGATAAAGTTTTATCTTTGTAGACAAATAAAAGTTCATTTTGAAGTCTGGCACTGTCATTAAAAAACTGAGGGTAGGCCACCGATAAACTTTTTAATGCATCCGAAGGAAAGCACTGCACGTATGAATCGTATTTAGACGTGTCCGATAATGAAAGAAACGACGATCGGTTTAAATCCTCAAATCTGGAGCTCAATTGCGAAGTTATTAAGTCGATTATTTCGAAAAATAAAATTTTATAACTGAAAGTAGTTTCTTCGACAGTCCGTCCTTTTTTTGTAGAAACCGCAGTTCTTTTCAAAATTTCGTTGTAAATAAAATTAAACTTGTCTTCCGTTCTAAAATTTAAAATAACATTTTTAATTTCAACAATTTTTGAGCTGCAGTATTGGACATCTAAGTACTTTTTTTGAAGGACATCGAATAAAACATCCGTTTCTATAAAAATGAGATGGAAAACTTTGTTTAAAAATAAGAATTCAAAATCGTTCAAAAATTTTAAGAAACCATTTGATGCATTGATGGTTTCATTGTTGCTATCAGGATCATCAACCAAATGCTGAAAAATTTCAACAAATTTTTCCCACTGGGTTTCTACTAAGTGGACCACTTTTGAATTGGAACACCATCTAGTGCCTCCTACTTCAGGTACTCGTCTCTGCAGGATTTCGTCGGCCACCTGCGTCCGCTTGGCCGAATGATGAAAAAATGAGGGAAAACCCAATAAAGTGGCAAAAAATATTCTGCAGTTTTTGATGTATTTGCAACTGTCTTGCAAAACCAAATTCAACCGATGCGCATAACAATGTGTAAAAATTGCCTGCGGAGCGACTGATTTTATTTTGGCTTGGAGCCCGTTCAAATGTCCCGCCATTACGGCAGCACCGTCGTAGCATTGCGCAACTAATTTTTTGTGATAATCAAAAGGCTTTAAAATACCGTCGATGAGTTCAAAAGAGAGCCGGCATCTCTGCCCATGCTAAGATCATGGAAGCCTAAAAATCGTTCGATGATGTGACCATTATTTCCGACATAACGGACAACGACGGAGCATTGCGACTTTTGGGCAATGTCGGTTGTATCGTCAACTTGAACAGAAAAAAAAGACGAAGAGTTTAACTCTTGTTCAATAATTTTGAACAAGTAGTCATTAATGACGCAAATCATTTCATTTTGGATTGTTTTGGAATGGCCTGTAAAAATGTTTTTGATTTCTTCAAAATGAAGCTTAATTTCGGGGGAACTGCGGTCAATTATTAGGTCCAAAAATTCAACGTAATTGCCACGATTTAAAGAGTTTTCGCTTTCATCGTGGCCTCTGAATGCCAATTCCTGCTTACCGAGCAAAAGAACGACATCGATTACATGTTCGAGGAATCTCCGGTTAAGCCTCACTTTTTCGTTATATTTAACTTTGGTTAAAGAACTGTGCATTCCTAACAGATCAACTACAGTCTCTTTGTTTTTTTCTACTCGTTTTAAGCACACAGAAGAAAACAAATGCTCTTTCGAACTGTCGTGTTTTTTTAAGCCGGCAGATAAGTTTTTGAAGTCGCTATAGCCAGAAAAGTTCCAGTTACTTTTAAGCTTGGAAAATAGTAAACACGGCCAGCAAAACAAAGCTTGCTTGTAGCTGCTTCCACAGAGCCATTTGTATTTGCTGTACCAAGTAGTTGAAAACGTTCTTGAATATGTCCTACCTTCTCGATGGTCAGAAGTAAGGGAAGCTAGAGGCGGGCAAGGTCTCCCGGTAGAGATGACGTCTTTTTTGTCTGATTCTCTCCACTTCCTGTACGGGGTTTCAATAATTATTACAACCATATCATGCATAGGTTGAGCCATTATTAATTGAAAGTTCCCGGTTCACAGTTCTGAGTTCACACGCGCAAATCAAAACAAACAAAACAAACAATGGCGTCGTCGGTCGTTCTGACTGAGTCGCATTCATCGGGGGGGGACCCCAGTCCATCGAAGGTTAAACTAACCAGTGTTACCAGCGGGACGTAAATAATCGAAAACTGAAATATGTTATTAAAAATTCCATTTTTTTAAATTAAGTATTTAATTAATTGTTAGAACCTACTTATTTATATTCCCAAATAAATAAAATCATCAAACTGCATTTTATGAACGTTGAATATAAAGTATGATCGATCATCGATCTACTTATTGAATATACCTACTAATCGATTATCGTGAGTCACAAGGAATTTTCCTCTCGAAGGCGATCTAGCCTAGCGCCTACCTAGACCCCCCTCTTCATCGCCCTTGTGTTCCCCCGGCGGGACCTTGGTTGGATTTCATTGGCTCTTTCCCCTCCAAGTCACCTTCCAAGGGAGGCGATGGAAATGTTCGCCTACGCCGCAACGCTACGCCACGTGTTGCTCCATAGTTACACAATCGAGAGCGCGCTTAAATTTAACCGCCGCGCCGATTTAAGATACTTATAATTGTACTGAAATAACTAATAATAAATATTTTCACATCTTTATTTATTTAATTATTTATAAATATTTTCGTAATAATATAAAACAAAAGCTAAATCTTTTGGAAACGATACAAAAAAAAAAAAAAATTAATAAATGGAAATTTCCATTAATTTTCAATATATTAAGGGTAGGCGTCGCCTACCTTGCCTAATGGGAAGAGCCGCCACTGAATCTCACTTTCGTCAATTCAGACCATGACGGCGTCGTTTTATGATGATAGGTTCTATGTCTCTGGTCGCTTTGAATTGCGATCTGGAGACTGTCGCTACATTGAGCGTTTTCGTCATAGACTCTAAATTTGCAAGCCGATGTTCGATTCCTCCAAGTCTATGAATGATTGTGTAAGGTGGGTAAAGAAAGAGTTTAAATTAAATATTGTAATTATTGTGATTATAATTATAGTAAGGGTTTATATAAGAATTTAATAATATTAAGATAAATATGTAGTAAGTTTAAATGTAGTAAGATATATAATGGGGGGGGGGGGGAGTTTAAACTGATCATGGACTTACCGCTGAGGGAGCTGAGAGATGGTGGTATCTTGAGTCTTGACCGAGTCCGTCAACAGGCCTCGATTTTCCGTAATTACATCCGACGAAGGATCTCTCCCCACTCCAAGGGATTCTTTATTTTCCGGGAAGGCATCTGATTGCTGACCCGGCATTTGATGGACTAAATATTTTTATAACTATTTCACCGGGTCACCAGAGCCTCCCTCGAAGAATCCCAAATAAGAGGAGAGACAGGGGGAGATTGGAGATTTTGGTCCATTGTAATCATTACAATTGTTTCATTTGTGGCAGATATTTTGGCTAATGAGGCCATAATAAACGTCATATCACGACTAGTTATATCGATCCTCGGATCTTGAATATACGATGTTCCTGGTTGACTGGGGCGTTGCTAAGCAAGGATGAAAACGGAACATCATCCGCATCTCTGATAGCTTTATTCATTTTTGTGTATAACTTAACGTCTGTTTCCTAATCAGGTTCCTAATCACGTCGGGGTCACCAAATTGTAAAAGAATATTGTAATAAAATTATAAATAACTAAGTACCAAATAATAATAATATAAAGTATTATATAACCCAGCATACATTTTCTTCAGATAATATGACAAAAACCTACGTACAAAGCAGATAAAACAAAAAAAAAATTTTTTTAATATTTTATTTATTTGTTTACTTTTTCAAAAAATTCACTATGTGATACATTTCTAGATTTTTTTCACTGAAATTGTGTCTTCGATCAGTGAGGACGTTTTTTAACAAAGAGAATGAGCGTTCTACGTCTACTGTTATTGGACAATTTTTGTAGCACGCTATTAAAGAAGGTGCGAGGTTGAAATCAAGTTCAGAATCTCCATTGATGCAATTGTACCCTGGGTTTTTTTCTATCACCGATTTGAATTTTTCCTGTAATATTTTTCCTTTTTCGTTTAGTTTTTCTCCGATTGATTCAATGATTTCTATTTGGAAGTTGAGGCTGAGGTTTCTTGTTTCTTATTTTTATTGACGTTGAGAATTCGGAAAGATGCGCATTTATAAAAGTTAATTCGCTAATAATAGAAGAAGTTTAATTGTTTTACTTTTAAAATCGACTGATATTTTTTTCTTCGTAACGTTTATAAAATTCGACTATTTTTTAAAATGTTTAGCATAAACATGACGCATTCAACCAGGTTCCCCATCGGGTTAAAAACAGGCTCAGGTGGAAGTTCACAGCTCATGATTTCGCGATATTTAAGGATCCTTGAAGGCGCTTTGAGTAAAAACTTTTTTTCCATTATTAACGAGCTTGTTGACGTTGGACAATTCTCTCTTACTTTCTCCGCGTGTGCGACGCATGTCACGTGAATCAAGTTTCGATAAAAAACGTTTAGTGATTGACCAGCCTTTGTACGGTGCTCCGTCGGTAACCAGGAGTAATATTTCTTGGTAGGCCTCTGAATTAAAAAAATTCCATTAGGCTGACGAATCTTGCAACTTCGTCGGATTCGTTGCGGCAAGACTTAGCAACTTATTAAGTATGGAACAGCTTCCTCATTCGGGTGGAAGACTCCTATAAGAAGGTTACATATGTAGAGACTCTCTTTCATCTGTTCATCACCATGACCAAATTTATGCGCACCAATTTCTTTTTTATCTGAGACATGTTTTTTTTTGGAATAGGTCTTCAACACAAATCTTGGAGCTTGTTCCGCTTTTCCAGGTTAGGATCACGAACCTGAGATACTTTGAA